>CACRXP010001295.1:50548-64998 GCA_902702965.1 Spirometra erinaceieuropaei
TAGTAGTAGTAGTAGTAGTATTAATATTAGTAGTAGTAGTAGTAGTAGTAGTAGTAGTAGTAGTAGTAGTAGTAGTAGTAGTAGTAGTAGTAGTAGTAGTAGTAGTAGTAGTATTAGTAGTAGTAGTAGTAGTAGTAGTAGTGGTAGTAGTAGTAATAGTAGTAGAATTAGAATTCTTGGAGAAACTTAAAGGAGTAAGTCTCCTGCCAAGCGATATCATGGTTTCCTTTGATGTCACGTCCCTTTTTACTTCTATCCCGCAGGACCTGGCAGTCGAGACAATCGAACTACTCCTACGAGAGAAGTACGACGAAACGGAGAATCGCCTCGGACACGCCCAAATCATCCAGCTCCTGAAGTTCTGTCTCAAGACGTACTTTACATTCGACGGAACAATCTACGAGCAGGTGAAGGGAACGCCAATGGGTTCGCCGATTTCGGGACTCATAGCCGAGGCGGTCCTTCAACGGCTGGAGTCGCTGGTTTTCCGACACCACAGACCGAAATTCTGGGCTCGGTATGTGGATGACACCTTCGTCGTCATCGAACGGGATCAGGTGCTGACTTTCAAAGAACAACTCAACGCCGTCTTCCCGGACATTCAATTTACGATGGAGGAGGAGGAAAACAATCAGCTGGCCTTCCTGGATGTCCTCGTCTGCCGCAAAGATTGTGGTGGCCTAAAAACCAAAGTGTTCAGGAAAGCGACAAATACGACGCAAATACTGAACTTCAATAGCAACCACCCGATCAGTCACAAACGCAGTTGCGTAAGGGCGCTATACCGGCGTGTTGAGACGCACTGCAGTGAAATGGAAGACAAGGTTGCTGAATTACAATATCTTCGACGGGTAATGAGAGCCAATGGCTACCCGCGCAACTTTGTCAACCGGTGCATACGAAAAGGACACCAGAGACCAAATCCAGCTAGCCCCAAATTTTGGCGGGCTCTTTCGTACGTGAAGAACGTCTCGGAAGCCGTCAGTCGTCTTCTCACTCCACTTGGAGTTGGTGTTGCACACAGGCCGGAAGCAACCATTAGGCGCCAAGTAATGAGGCCAAAAGACCCGCTGCCACGGCAGGAAACGTCTGGAGTCGTTTACCGGATCTGGTGTAGTTGCGGACAAAGCAATTATGTCGGAGAAACTGGGAGATTACTCCGTACGCGACTTGCCCAGCACGCAGCAGCAGTGAGGCGGGGAGACGCTAACTCTCAGGTGGCGGCACACTCGACGGGACCCGGCCATAATTTCAAATTTCAAGAGGCCGAAATCCTCGCAAGGGGTGACAACCGCGTGAGCCGCGAGCTGCTCGAGTCATGGTTCTCAGGCCCGCAATCCATCAACAAACACAATGACCTCCCGGTGGCCTATTCCATATTGCGATTTTCCCTGGGCAGGAGAATCAGTCACGTGGGGAGGGCGCGGGTGAGCAATTATCACGGTGACAGTGAGCCAGTTTGCCGAGCAATCGTCACACCAGCATCGAGCACGGATGACGAAATCGCGGCAATTAACAACTCGGACTCGGACCGCCAAGCCACCGCCGCATCAATTACGACCCCAGCGGCGATTGTGAGAACTGTTAATTGCAGTGCGCATACGGTCCCACGGCAGCCACGTGCTATAAATACTGCATTCCTGGTGCCACCCTTACCTCTATCTGCGAATGTCTCTGATGATGGGCTCGAGTGAGAACCCGAAACGTCAGGCCAATAAACTTCTTGTCCCAGTGATCGCATCTTCATCTTCAGAAGTAGAAGTAGCAGCGGTACTAGTAGTATAAGGAGTAGTAGCGGTAATAGTATTCATAGGAGCAGTAGTGGCAGTATTAGTAGTAGTAGTAGTAGTAGTAGTAGTAGTAGTAGTAGTAGTAGTAGTATTAGTAGTAGTAGTAGAATTAGTACTAGTAGTAGAAGTAGCAGTAGTAATAGTAGTAGTAGTAGTAGTAGTAGTAGTAGTAGAAGAGGCAGTAGCGGATGTAGCAGTATTAGGGGTAGTATTGGTGGTAGTAGTAGTAGTAGTAGTAGTAGTAGTAGTAGTAGTAGTAGTTGCAGTAGTGTTAGTAGTAGTAGTTGTAGTAATAAAAGGAATAGGAGTAGTAATAGAGGTAGTAGTTACAGTACTAGTAGTAGTAGTAGTAGTAGTAGTAGTAGTAGTAGTTGTAGTATTAGTAGTAGCAGTATTCGTAGTAGAATTAGCAGTAGTAGTAGTAGTAGTAGTAGGAGTAGTAGTATTAGTCGTAGTAGTAGAATTAGGAGTAGCAGTAGAGTTAGTAGTAGTAGTCTTTGCATTAGTAGTAGTAGTAGTAGAAGAAGCAGTAGCGGTTTTAGTAGTATTAGGAGTATTAGTGGTAGTATTAGTAGCAGTATGAGTAGTAGTTGTTGTTGTAGTGTTAGTAGTAGCTGTTGTAGTAGTAGTAGTTGTAGGAATAGGAGTAGTAATAGAGGTAGTACTTACAGTACTGGTAGTAGTAGTAGTAGTAGTAGTAGTAGTAGTATTCTGAGTATTAGTAGCAGTAGTAGTAGTAGTAGTAGCAGTAGTAGTACTAGTAGTATTTGTAGTAGTTGTAGTACTAGAAGCAGTAGCGTTAGTAGTAGTAGTATTAGGAGTAATAGTAGTAGTATTAGTAGTAGTAGTGGTAGTAATGGTATTTTCAGTATTCGGAGTAGTAGTAGTAGCAGTAGCAGTAGTAGTAGTAGTAGTAGTAGTAGTAGTAGTAGAGGTAGCAGAGTTAGTCGAATTATTACAATAGCTATTTGTACCTTTAATAAAATTGGTAGTATTGGTGCCATCAGCGTAGTGGCATTAGTAGCAGGGGTAGAAGTAGTAATATCAATAGCAGTAGTAGCAGTATTAGTAGTATTAGTAGTAGTGATATTAGTAGCAATAACTGCAGCAGTACTAAAAGTAGTAATATTGGTAACAGTAGTATTGGTGCTGGTAGAAGTAGTATTGGTGGTGGTGGCACTAGTATTACAGGCGGTGGAAATAGTACTAGTAGAACTAGTATTAGTAGTAGTAATATTAGTAGTAGTAGTAGTGGTAATATTAGTAGCAGAATTAAAAGTATTAGTAGCAGTATTAGCAGCAGTAGTAGTAGTAGCAGTAGTATTAGAGTTAGAAGTATTATTAGAAGTGGTAGGGTTAGTAGAATTAGTAGTAGTAGTAGTAGTATTAGTAGTAGTAGTAGTAGTAGTAGCAGTAGTAGTAGTAGCAGTAGTATTGGTATTATTAGAAGTAGCAAAATTAGCAGGGCTAATATTCTTAGTAGTAGTAGTAGTATTATTCTTAATATTTTCAGGATTAGGCGTTGTAGGAGTAGTAGTAGTGGTAGTAATAGTAGTAGTAGTAGTAGTAGTAGTAGTAGTAGTTATAGTAGTAGTGTTCGTATTAGTGCTAGTCGTATGCAGTTGGTTGTAGTAGTAGCAGTAGCAGTAGTAATAGCAATAATATTTGCCGTGGTAGTAGTAGAAGTATTAGTAGTATCCGTAGTAGTAGTAATAGTAGTAGTGGCAGATGTAATATGGTGGTGGTCGCAGCAGCTTTAGTAGCGGTATTAGTAGTAGTGGAAGTAGTAGTATTAGTAGTAGTAGTAGTATTAGTTGTAGTAGTAGTAGCATTAACAGTAGTAGTAATTTTTCTGTTAGTAATGGTGGTAGTATAAGTGGTAGTGGTATCATTTTTGTGGCAGCCGTAGGAGTAGCGGTGTTCGTAGTATAAATAGTAGTACTCGTAATAGCATTAGTGGTAGTAATACTAGTATAAGTAGTGATAGATGTCGTAGTAGAGGTAGTTGTTGTAGTAGTACTAGAATCAGTATGGTTAGTAGTAGTATAAGTGGTAGTAGTAGCAGTAGTTTTGGTGCTTGTAGTAGTAGTTTTAGTTGTATTAGTATTAGTATTATTATTATTAGTTGTAGTAGTAGCAATAGCAATAGTAGTAATAGTGGTATTAATAGCAGTATTAGTGGTAGAATTAGCCGCATTTGTATTAGTAGCCGTGGTAATAGTAATAGTAGTAGTAGCAGTATAAGTAGTAGTATTAATAATATTAGCGGCAGAACTAAACGTGCTGGTAGTAGTAGTAGTAGCAGTACTAGTAGTAGTAGTAGTATTAGTAGTAGTGGTAGTGGTAGTTACAGTAGTATTACTGTTAGTAGTATTAGTGGTAGAATTACAGTGGTGGGGGCAGCATTAGTAGTATTATTATTATTAGTAGTAGTAGTATTCGTAGTATTATTATTATTATTAGTAGTAGTAGTAGTGGTAGCAGTAGTAGTAGTAGTAGTCTTAGTCGAAGTACTACAAATATTAATATTTCCATTATTGATTTTGGTAGTCTTGGTGTCATCAGCGAAGTGGAACTATTAGCAGGTGTAGCAGTATTACTAGCAGTAGAAGCAGTAGATGTGCTAGTAGTAGTAGTAGCAGTTGTTGTAGATGTAGTAGTAGTATTTGTAGTAGTAGCACTAATAGCAGCGGTAGTAAAAGTAGTAATATTTCTAGTAGAAGTATTAGTAGAATTGGTGGTGTTAGTAGAAGCAGTGGTGGTTTAAGTAGTAGTAGTAGTAGTAGTAGTAGTAGTAGTAGTAGTAGTAGTAGTAGTAGTAGTAGTAGTAGTAGTAGTAGTAGTATTAATAGTAGTATTAGCAGTAGTAGTAGTATTAATACTAGGCGTAGAAGTAGTAGAAATAGTACTATTATTGGTTGTAGTAGTGTTCGTTGCAGTAGTATTAGTAGTATTATTAGTGGCAGTAGTAGTAGCAGTGGTGGTGGAAGTAGAAGTAGTGGTGGTAACAGCAGTAGCAGTTGCCGTGGTATTAGTAGTGGTAGTAGTAGTAGTTGTAGTAGTAGTCTTTGTAGTAGTGTTAGTAATATGGTTGTGGTTGTTGGCAGCAGTAGTAGTAGCGGTGGTAGTGGTAGTAATATTAGTAGTAGTAGTAGTAGTGGTAGTAATGGTAGTAGTAGTAGTAGTGGTAGTATTAGCAGTAGAATTCGTATTAGTATTCATGGTATTAGTAGTGTTAGTAACAGTAGTATTAGTAGTAGTAGTAGTAGTAGTAGTAGTAGTGGTAGTAGTAGTTTAAGAGGCAGTGGAAATAGTAGTAGTGGTAGTAGTAGTAGTAGTAGTAGTAGTATTGGTAGTAGTAGTAGTAGTAGTAGTAGCAGTATGGCGGTCATTGTAGTAGTAGCAGTAACAGTGGTATTAGTACTACTATTAGTAGTAGCGGTGGCAGTTTTAGTAGAAGTAGTACTAGTGGTTGTAGTATTATTATTGTTAGTAGTAGCGATAGTAGTGTTGTTTGTATAGTAATTGTAGCAGTAGAAGTAGTAGTAGTAGCAGTAGTAGTAGCATTATTAGTAGTAGTGTTACCATTGTTGCTGTTAGTTGTAGTAGCAGTAGTAGTAGTAGTATTGGTAGTAGTAGTAGTAGTAGTAGTAGTAGTATTGGTAATTGTTGTATTATGAATATTAATAGTAATGTCGGTAATAGTAGTAATAGTCGTAGTAGTAGCCGTAGCATTGGCAGCAGTAGTATTAGTAGTATTAATAGTAGTAGTGGTAGTGTTAGCAGTAGTAGTAGTGCTGGTTGTGGTAGTAGTAGTTATATTCGTAGTGGTGGCAGTAGTAGTAGTTGTAGAATAGTAGTAGTAGTATTGATAGTAGTAATTGTGGTAATAATATTAGTAATATTGGTAGTAGTAGCCGCAGTTTTAGTAGTATCAGTAGTATTTCCAGTAGTAGTATTAGTACTATTAGCAATAGTATTAATGGTATTATTGTCAGGATTAGTGTTGCTGGCAGTAGTAATAGTATTGTTGGTTATTTTATTAATAGTGCTGGTGGTTGTAGTATTTGTATTTGTAGCATTAGTTTTAGCAGTAGTTTTAGTAGTTGTGTTACTAACAGTAGTAGTAGCGGTAGTAGTAATTGTAGTAGTAGATGTCATAGTAGTAGTAGTGTTAGTCATAGTAGTTGTAGTGGTAGTATTTGCATTGGTATTAATAGCAGTAGTAGTTGTAGTAGTAATAGTAGTATCAGTAGTAGTAGTATTATTTGATTCGCTTTAGTAGTAGTAATTTTACTTTTAGTAGTATTAGTATTAGTAGTGGTACTGGTAGTATTAATAGTAGTATTAGTGTTAGTAAAAGTAGTATTAACAGTAGTATAAACAGTAGTAGTATTAGTAGTAGTATTAGCATTAGTAATAGTAGTTTTGTTGGTATTAGCAGTAGTATTAGTAGTGGTGTTGGTAGTAGTAATACTAGTAGTTTTAATTGTAGTAATAGCAGTAGTAGTAGCAGTAGTATTATTATTAGTAGTAATAGTAGTAGTAGTATTATTAGTAGTGGTATTAGTAGCAGTAGTATTGGTGCTGGTAGTAGTAGTGGTAGTATCCGTAGTGATACTATTGGTATTGTTAGTAATAATAGTGGTAGTATTAGTAGTAGTAGAAGCATTGCCCGCATCCGCAGTATGTCTTTTCACTAACAGTGGCACTGCTACTAGCGGTAGTGTTAGTTGCAAATCCATTGGCAGTAACAGTCTTTCAGGTAGTATCCGCTGCGCAGATCTTGCATCTACCGATGGGGTAGTGGTAGTGATGCCAGCGGTACCGAGGTGATTTCTTATCCGTTTACCCGGTTACCATCTCGGAAGGCCGTACGCTGGCTTACCAGTTTACTCGGAGGGCTGGTCACCGGCTTACGGCGGTGGGAAAGTGCGTTTAGGTCGAAGTTAGGAGAATTCATGCTGTGGTTAAATGCGACTAGAACGCCATCACACCATGTCGTAGGGGTGGTTCTTACAGCTCGTGTATGCTTATCCATGCATGCGTCCTGTCATGTGACTCGGGCACGTGAATACACTTCAGATAGTCTAGGGTAGTAGGGCTGGGGGGGGAGGGAGGTTACCGGATGGGATAGTGGGCCGGTGGTCATGTCTCGATGGCAGCCGCTTGAAAAGGCGCCGTCCAAGGCCAACACCACCCTCGCCTAGTGGCCAGTTCAGGCCAGTCAGAAAACTCGAGGGCTTTGTTTAGCTTAAAACTGTGAGCATGATGACAGGTCTGACGGGGTTGGGGAGGGGAGCATGCAGGCACGCGACACCGAGTGCGGCTGTGGGAACAGTTGTCGCAGCATTACGAACACTTCGAGGTCACGCAGGGTCGAACATGAAGACCCTTGAGTGGGTGTCTGCATTTGGACCCTACCTACCCATGCCTTTTCGTGCCAGCGTTTTGCGACCGTGAGAACAAAGAATACGGGTGGTCGGGGTGGCCGCCGCATGTCTGCAGGCACTTAGTGGATAGCGAGGAGTGTACGCTGTTCACTGACGGCATTCATAGGGACATGCCATCTGCCGACGCAACCTCACTACCTAGGCGGAAATGTTGCTGACGTAAATTAAACACTTTGCGCTAGACATACTTAATTTGGACGGATGTGTGACTTGAAATTTAGTTCTCGGTTCAATATTTCGATTTCGAACGTCACATTATTCTCTTACCAGTGAACAGGCAGTTTCCCTGCGATGGGCAAAGGCATTCACAGGAAGAAAATGACTAGTTGTTTTAGGTTTAATCTGAAAAATTAACCCTCGCGATAACAGTATCCGTTATTTTTCCACTTGTTGGTTTACTGTTCGCAATATTCACAGTTGACCTTTGACGACAGTAACAGTTGTCGTAGCCGTAGAGGGGGTTTACACAACGCCATCAGGCGTTCCGTAGAATGATTAGTCGACGTAAACTTCGGTACACAAGCTACCTGATGCACACTCGCGGTAGCATTATTGGTAGTCCTAGACTTAGCAGTCCCCATAGCCTACGTCCTACTTGTGTTAGGACGGCACCAACAACAGCAGGATCTGCATTGTCATATCTTAAACTGATTGTGCTCGTAACATCTTGTGCTAGTGTTATCGGTACTACCTGCGTATACGAAAATTGCCGATGGATGGACTGCCTTTCCATATGCAGACAACTGCCTTGCCGTATTACTCCGATTGTTAGCCAAGTACACAAACTTTACCTTTACGGGGGTTTACGCAGCAGACATACGTTTTCGCGTGGGGACTAGCACAGTACGTTTTACAGAAGCGGCAGTACCGGCATTGCCTTAAATCCGGTAGGACTTGCAGTAGGCTTGTTCCACGCAGGCAGTTCAATGGTGGCCGTAAAGCCTCGTTTCCACAACTGGCAGCAGCCCAGACGTAACCCAGCACTTCCACACGCCATTCGCGTTGGCGTTTTACTAGCTAATTCATTCATTTACTACTAGCAGTATCAGTCGTAACCATTACTTCTGCTATCTGCTGTTCGGCAGATAAAGGTAGCAGTGACATATTTAGTACTATCGGTCAGCGATATGAGTCAGTGTGCTAAGTCTACAAATGTTAACTGGATTTCTGAAAGGTGTTTTCGTTTCGAAAAGATTACTTAGGTAGGGTTTTGAACCTAATAATCACGTAGCTTAATCATATAATAATTCATTTACCGCAGGACGCTGGCTTTTAAAGGAACATCTTTCCGGCCGCATGCAACACCGGCCTTTCGCAAACAATGACTGTTTATATAGTATGATTTTTTTCGTAGACTTTAGAGCGCCTTGCAAATTAAATTCCCTGTCATGGGAAGCACGCATGAACTTATTCTTTCTTTCACTCATTCAGTAGAAAATTACGTCTTCTTTAAATTTACTACTCAAAGGATGGGCATAATTTGGTTTTCTAAACATCTTCCAATTCCCGATTAACTTTGAGCCCTACCTGCGGTTACGCATGCATTCAAGGTTTGGAACCTACACATCATATATTTTCTGCGTGAGGAATATCATACATTAAGAGGAAACCATAAGGGGTTCATTAAATCTTGCAGGGAACTTGAGTTATATCGTAAACTTTACCAGCAACATTACTAACTACAGGAGTATAATGTTTTATGGACGGTCATTTCACGGAATTAAAACATCTCATGACCTTGGGTAGATAAAAATACGCAGCTCGTGGCCCGCTATACTACTCGTAAGTAACCACATTAATAGTAAACTTTGTCCTTTTCGTTTGCTATCTCCTTTTACGACATTGCCGACTACTTATTAGTTCTTTGCCTGCAGAGGTAGCGCTCTCTTATTTAGTATGGGTCTTCCAGGCCGTACGATGAAGGCGAGTAGTATAACCAATCTAATGAACTCATGCAGTTGTCTAAGCCGCAGAGAATTTCTTAGACTTCCTGCTCATATAAGTAATAATTGTAGACAATTAGTTGCAAGGCAGACTACTTGCGTTTTCCAGGTCTTTTACTCATGTTATCTGTTCGCCCACTCCTCCTCTTCCCCACCGGTTCCAGCCTGCATGAGTACCCCATAACGCACACAACTGTGGGTGCGTCCAGTACTTATAAATGACCATGCATGCTATGAAATACTCCTTAACGTACTCGGGACTTACTTTCATACCAGACCACACTGTGTTACCTAAGCAAACGTTTTACTGTCAATGGCACGGTTTACTATGCTGGCCTTGTTAGTGACTTCGTGTACGTAATCTACCAATGGCATTATTATTAAGAGGCTATATGTTGAATAATCCATTCACATTCCTAACTGTCTTCGCGTGAGGTCCGGCGGATGTGCAAACTCGCGGAATGTTAGCCGGAATTCCGAACTCCTGTTTAGATTCAAAAAGTTTGCGTGGGTCGACTTGCAGCATTCATTACCGTGCGGCATAATCACACAATAATTCAGTTATTTAACGATGCAAATAGTACGAATTATTATCATTGACTTCCGATGTCCTACTGAATGCAAATATATTTCATAAACACCATGCATAAACACACTCATTTTTTACTTACTTAGAAGACAGTTATGTTTCCGTCTACCTCACATTCCCTACCGGAAGAAAGGGTGTTATTAGGCCTTCCAGACGTTTCAAAGTATGAGATTACTAAGACCATGACATGCTAGTTTATACAATATCCCAACTCTGCATTTACTAATATGACTTGTGATATAGCTAAAATCCACTGCTAAATTTTATAAATCCCCATTGGTATCCCCTTAATATAATGAATAACATGTAAGTTATGCCGTACACGGCAGATGTACGACGTGCAGTTTTGGGAGGCCTGCGGGCAAGTACACTGGCAACTTGCGATCAAAATTGTTCGGGAAAAGGAAGTTTTTTTGAGCCGATTTACACCCTTCTTCCGGGTGTAAAATTCGAAGTAGACGTAATTTTCTGCCCCATGAGTAAAAGAATGAATATTCTTATGCATGTCTTGCATGAATTATAGTTAATATTATAAGGGTTTCAAAATCAATGAAAACAGAACTATACTACTTAGGTGGTAATGTTTACACGGGATGCAGTTTATTCGGGCGGCCGGAAAGAAGGTTGTTCAAATACCGGTTCACCTGAGGTAACCGATATGTCATGGGATTGTTCTACGCTTTACATAATGTTACAGCTTTACCTAAAGTAGGTGGATTAACTCAAGAAATTTCAACTGAAATTCTGAAATGCTTCTTCGTTTCGAAAAGATCACTTAGGCAGGGTCGCAAAATTAATGATCTTGCAGTGTAAATCTATACTGATTCAGTTACCACGGGATGTCGGTTTTTGAAGGAACTTCTTTTTGGCTGCCTGCAAAACCCACACTCCGTAGAAAATGACTACTTAAGTAGCGTGAATTTTTCTCATTCATGTTCGATACCGTTAAAAATGCAATTATATTTCATGGAAAATGTGCATAAACGTAATCATTTTTCTATTTGCTGGATAGAAAATTGCATCATCTTCCAAATTTTAAACTCAAAGGAAGGCTTTAATTCAGTTTTCGAAGAGTTTTCCAATTCCCGCATAAGTTCGAACCTGACCTGCAGTTAAACTTACATTTTGGCTTCAGAAACTCGGGCCATGTATTTTCCGCGTATTAAGAGGAGACCATAGGCGGTCCACAGAATCCAACAGTGGATTTGAACCATATTGTAAACTTTACAAGCAACATCGGCATCTACAGAGACGCGCTGTTTTATGAATGGGCATTCCACGGTTATTAAAAAATGTCATAATTAGGAACTTTTTCCAACCGAATTTGAGTGTAAAATTGGTAGGAGACGTAATTTTGTACCAACTGGGCAACAAATGCATATTTTTATGCATGTTTTCCATGAAATATAATTGATCCAATGCGAAAAATTCATGCTACTACATCAGTTGGTTACTTCATTAACCAGTGTGTAGGCAGGTTAGGACAGAGCGTTATCATCTTCTTAAAATGCTCACATTTCACAGTCTCCGCTAACCCTGATCTAGGGTTCGATATGCCTCCCCATACACCATACTATATACTGCATTTCTGTCCTACCTGTTCATAGGCACACCATAATTAGCGAACTTGCTTTACCTAATCAACCGCTTTTCGTCCCTGCTCGACCTACCGCCATGGAAGTCGTATGCGTACGTGAACGGCGCAATGGCATCCATTGGCCATACCTACTATCGCGCACCCGATGCCTCTCTGCTGTTGCCTTTTTCAGAGAAAACAGCAAACCCTACGCCATTAATTTCCTCCCGCCCAGCGCGCAAAACACACGCACTCCCACCAGCCCATTGGTCAGGCCTCTGGCCACTACGGCTTCCGTTCTAACCCAGCCAATAGCGTTAACGCATGCCGTCCTAGGTCCACTCCCGGCTTCCCATTGGCTGCTTTTCCAGTGTGAAGGTCATATATGAGGTTCGTTTGATGCATTAAAACAAATTTTGGCGTCAATGTAATTTTTTAATTATCGCGCACTATATTACTTGCTGTTTGGCACGTTTTAGAGGCCCCACCCGTACAACCCCTCCTACCACCATTCCCGTAGGACAGGTAGACGGGGGAAAAAGTTTTCTTCACTGTTGCGACACTGTATTCACGCCGGAAGCGCATCTGTTCACTGTAAGTCAGTACGGAAAGATTGTGTATGAAAGAGTGTTTGATAGAGCTGGCTGTTAGTAGTCATATTGTAAAAGCCGATTTCTGTCGAAAATCAAGCGAGAAAGTTTTCTTTTATACATGAAAATTGTGTCGACCGTCGCCATCTCACATGGCAGCGAGTTCCATGGTCGGACATCCCGCTGGCTGAAGGAAAATTTCCTATGGTCTAGTCGTACGCGTTCACTCTTGACTTTGTAAGGGTCATCGTGTAACTGTTTGTACTGACAAACTGAAAGAAGTCCTCCGTTTTTTAATGAACATCCTTGGTCACGGAGAATCCGGAGTGTCCAGAGTAGATTACAGTATACTTGCTTATAAGAGAGGATGGATGAGCCGAACATACTCAGTCTCCCCTGGTAAGGCAAATGCTTTAGACCGACGACCATCCTCGTTGCGCTGCGTTGCACCTGTTCGAGTAAGTCAATATCCTTCCTCTTCCATTCTGAAGCTGCTGGTATTGCATATTCAAGCTGGAGTCTTACGTAGACGCCAAAAAGTCTTTCGAAGAGTTCGGGAGGGAATATCTTAAATGTACGTCTGATACACTGTTAAGTAATAATTATTTTTCGGACCGTCTGTCTACAGTGTTCTGATGGCGATAGAATTGTGGTCGTTCATACGCCCAGATCTCTTTGTCATTCTGCAGCTTCTAACGCAGTCCCCTTAATATAGGGCTGGTGTCTGGGAGAGGCATTTCGGTCGGTGTTTAGGTGCAAGACCACGCATTTGGACACGTTAAACCTCAAAAGCCATCTGTTCGACCAAACACAGTTTGTCAATGTTCGCCTGGAACTTCTTTGAGCCATCATCGCACTTGACTTCGCCGATGCAGTCATTTAAATAAATAAGGAAGAGTGCGGTTTTATTTTTCGGACTGCCTGCAGTTCCATAGACTGCGAAAGATCAAGTTTTATGTACTCTTCAAAACAATGGATTCCAGCTTTTTATTAATTGGTATTGCTCTTGTATTTGGAAAGTTAGACTTCTAATTCTTGCTGTTCTTGAAATTACTATACGAATGCTAGCCACTGCATATAACTTCGAGAGTGTAACGGAGAAATCTCCCATCTTTCGAGGAATGATCCACAAAGTGACATACGTCTGCAGTGATGATGTGCTGCGACCCTTAACTGAAAACTGGCGCACATGTTACATAACAAATGTGAAATAAGATGAGATCCAACAAATGAGTAACATTTTAACAGGCATCTTAACGATCATAGAAGAGTGCATTGCAAAGTAAGCTGTATGCTTATCATTCCCGTCACGAAAGATATTGGAGGTGAGGCCACTCTCCATATGGTGCTAGGGATCTTTAATTCCTCTTATTGAAGGAGCCAGGGGCGCGTACATACGTAGACCTGCATTTTGGACTTCACACCGTAATAACCCACGAGAAGCCTAGGGAATAAACTGAATTAGGACGTAAGGGGGCATGAATAACATAAGTAGGCTACCAGTGCAAACCAAATCGTAGAAACGATCACAGAAACAAATCGCTGCCGGTTATTTTTTGTCGAAGGACTCGGACGGACGGGACCATCTGCTGAAACTGCAACCACTGGCACTAGTGATTGCCGCATTCACCCATTAAAAAGTCAAAGAAACGAATGGAATTTCAGCTGGCGGTTCAGGCTATGGAGGACGAATTGTGAGAAGTAATTGGCTAGTGCGATTTTTCCGAGGACTGACCTACGTAACCCTAATAGCAAAATGTGCTCTGAATGAGCTCGCACGGAGCTCGTTTTGCGAGGCAGGCGAGCTCTGCTGGAGCTCTGAAATGGTCAGCGAATAGAGCTCATACGGAGCTCGCGAAAACGAGCCCAAAATGAGCTCTGAAAAACGGGCTAGCGAGGTCGTTCCGAGCTTGGCCCGAGCTTCCTACCGTACAAAGAAGCAAATTTATCAACAAACATGCGTAATATGCGGCTACAAAACGGGACCCAATGTCTGCAAGAGCGAGGCCGCACTAGGCAGCGTACTGCTGTAAAAAGCAGTAAGAAGTGCTTCCAAAACTTGCGTGGAAGCACACCATAAAGAACAACTACGCCAGTGTACAACAAAAACTGGCGCAGTTCTGTGCCCTTCCACGTGTCCAGGTCGTTTAATGACCTAGCGCGCTGTGAAAATTCCCTCGGTAGGTACGAGTTCAACGCGCGCAAGTTCTTATTTACAGTGGATACCTCCGATGTGGACAGCCTATATGCACTGCCCCTAGGGCTGCGCAGCCACAAGTTGAGCAGCCTTCTCATTACACCGAGGTAAACCAAATGCAAAGGATCTAAAGGGAATGAGCTTACCATTCCCACGTTGCATGCCAGCAAAGGCGATACGCCAATGCGGTGGCAGTCATCGTCCCTGGAAAAAAAATCCTCATCTGTCCTAGCATGTTCGGAAACACTATCATAAACTATCTTATCGATGTACTCCCCCTTAACGCAACAACGTTCGCAGCCATAGTAAGCA
>CACRXP010001295.1:88814-103614 GCA_902702965.1 Spirometra erinaceieuropaei
GAATGATAAAACCAGTATACTTGCTGAATAAATCTGTTGAGCGAACAGCATTTAGTAGAAATCGCGAAGATGGAATGCCCAGCAAACTTATGGAATTGTTGTTGGAAATCACATATTTCGCACGATTGGTTCTATTCAAGTACTCTGGAAATTTTGTCATTCAAGACCCAGTGTTATTAAGGCAAACGCGCTAACAAAGGGACCGAAGGCTTGGTTGTCCTATCAGTGGCCATTAAAAATATAAGTTCGATGAGCAAAAACACGGCTCAAAACTCAGTTTTGTGTTATCTCGGCTGACGACGGCTAGTAAGCCAGAAACGATCATTCTACTCTCTCTTGTTTTTGTCGACATTACCCTTCTGCACCTTTACTGGTAACCATGCAACTGCTTGTGGAGGATCTAAATTGAACTCAAAGCTCAATGGCACAAGACTATTCCGTATCTTGACCAATGAATGAACTTCCAACGTACAAAAATGAAATTTTGATGACAACAGACAATCAATAAACAGTTCTGATATCGTTGTTTCGCGGTCAGAGGCAGAATGTGGACTGCGAACGCACTTTGTCAACGACTGGTGAGTCACTTCTAAATACAATTATAAGGACAAGTACTAGCACTCGTCTTCTTAGTTCCAAAAAATCTAAGCACCCTCATATTAGCAATACAGGACTTTTAATAGATGCCTTTGGCAGGTTTGCATAATTCATCTGACCTAATATAAAAAAAATCGACGACCCACCATGGCCGTCGGACTTTGTACGCACAAAAACGTAGTGCTGCCGGTTGCTGTCCTCAAAAAAGTTAATCTCCTGTGCGCATCGGGTACTTGTGATTTATCGGCTAGTCTGGCGACCATTTATAAAAAGTCCCTTGATTTTTCCAGACTACCGTTCTTACTGGCTTATTGCCCGCCATAAATTCAGCCGGTTAAAGTTCTTGGCTGTAAGATGGTCTCCTTAAATGCATTTCAGGTGGATTAGATGAGGCGGGACAGGAAAAGGACTAAAGTAAATCATTATATCCGAAAATCTCTCAGTAGGACTTAATAGTCAAGTCACTTTCCGTTGCCAACATTTAACTGTAAAAAGGGGACATAAATGTGCCACACAAAAGTCTCCTTATAATCGATGTAATTTGGCCACTTTAAACCACACTGCGAGAGTTAATTAAGGGTGTTTACAGTAAATGCACGTTCGATCGGGTGGAGCTCTGACTATGAAGTTTGAAGATTTGTATTCTTACGGTCAAGTAGCTGTATGGTGCTAAACGACTGTAGTATCCAAAGTTGCCATGACACGTACCGTATAATTTGTGCATCTCATGGATGCCTGGCAAGGCAGCCGACGCCAAGGAACAACTCCGATAACTTGAAGCTGCTTCAATCCATAAGCCTCCACATAGCCATTCATCCCGACTGTCATCAACTCCGCGGCACTGTCCAGCTGTCCATCTGTGATCACCCAAGTGACTGTGCCGGAAAGAACAATGCATTCGGTTGAACACTGGTAATCCTACTAGTGTTAATAATAACAGTCAGCAGTACAAAGTGGTAGTGCGCTGACCCTGTTCCCGGCGATTATTTCAACTTTGCGTCTTATTCTGACTCTTACCTCCACGCACGCATCGGAAAAGTTTGTTGGTCTGACAATGAGAGGCTCCTTTTGATGCTGTCACGGCCGCTGACAACGCAAGACTATCTATGGGGTCCGGCCACTCACATGTAAGTCTGACGAGAATGTTATCTCCGTCGGATCTAATTTCATAGCCGCACTTGCAATAGACGAGCCTCAGCCGCCTATCTTACGGGACCCGGGATACTAGAGGGTTAAACACTAACCCCCTAACCCTAACCCCTAACAGGTACGGCTACGAAATAGGATCTTATCGTTATCTCATTTTAAACACTCACAGACCTGTCCTTGCAGGTGTGCCACACGCCTCTTGTTCAATTGCGCCGACTCCCTCTAACTGTATACAGCTTCTATGCCTTCTGTTGGCATCTATTCTCTACTCGAGTCTAAGTTGTTGGGTCTGCCCTTGACCTTAGCTATCGCGATAGCAGTATTGCTAGGCCTGATGCTATTAAGTTTTTCTATTTCCTGTGATCCTTTTTCCGAATAGTGGATGCGTTTTCCCCCAGAGCATTACCGCTGTCTCTTGGCTGCAATACTGAGGTCGTGTATGAGCCTAAAATTTTGACATTCCATGCGAGCATACACTGTACTCAACCGTGGAACGATCTGCCGAACCTGTATGGAAAAACCGAGTTACGTTACATGCGCTATGTAGGACGAAAAATTACTTTTACCTCTGCTGATGAAGCACTTAAAGCTGAACGAAACGCTGGCAAATAAGAGGGCTAGACCTAAGGCACAGTAAGTTAAAATAAGATCCCGCAAAAGGCAAAGCAGGGAACATGCACGTTTTGGATGGTCGGGACATTGAAAAGCCAGGCTATGCAAACTAACACAATGCGGAACAAGGGGCATCCATCAAAGTTTGTCTTTTTGCTGTTGTCCAAGAGTCTTTTATAGACTCGAACCCGAAGACCTTTAATCTAGAAAAATAGGGGGCGTCTTATAATGCGAGCAGATGCAATGTCGTTCAAATATTAGTTATAAACTCGAGTTTGGATACTACGTAGTTATCAACCGTCCATATGCCAGCACAGGCACGCGGCAGGCAGTGCTAGGAGCAGAGTTTAGTGTTCCTTTACAATTGGTTTTTTGTGTATATTAAGACTCTATTTTGAATAATTACAAACACTTACATGATACTTTGGTGGCCACGGACCATGAGATAAACGGCTGCTTCACAAGGTGAGGCCTCGGAGTAATGACTTGCGTCCTCATTTTTTTTATAAGGAAGCATACTCGCGTTGTACTTACATTGCTCTTTCCTCCCACCGATTGTAGGGTAGAGTCAGTGTAGAGCGTAGGCTCAGTGGTTGACAAAGTTAACCAGCCCATCTACACGTGCAGCACACGACCTGATCCCTACTTCGCATTTCCCAAAATACGTTGGGGGAGGGAGGGCTCGGATACCGTTTGGGGGAGGATACCACAATGGCCATATTGAGAAGGAATTACTACAGCCTTAACCTCGGTCCCGAGAAGAGGCCGGTTAGTCTGGCGATCTTATCCCCTTCGCGAATGTCTCCTGGAGCTCGTCTCTTCGTTTCTATCGGCAGACTAATTTGTGTCGTATTTGGCGGGGCGGTAAATATACTGATCTGCGATGAGAATGTTCTTTGTACTGTCTGTCTCACTCTTTCTTCCCTCCCGCATGTATCAATGACCGTCCGGACTGGATGCACTGGCTCACAAAATTAAACAGTCCGTCTGCACGTGCCACAGGTTACTTAGTAATTAATTTCACATGTACCAGGGCAGATCATCTGGCACACGTACCTAAGGCTCGTAGGAAGTGTCGCTCATCATGTCTAATTCCCAGCCTTACACGTAACTAGACACTGTCCGTGACCCTTTGAGATGCACATAAAACACTGCAAAGACTCAGATATCGATGGCAAAAAGGTTATCATTCCGCCTCAGTATTGGTGGCTAACTGTGCAATTTATACACCTGTTTGCGCATATCTTGTCGCTTCTTTCTCGGGCTTCCAGTCTTTCTATCTATTCCTCTCTTTATTACTTAACCTTACTATAAATATGATTTTTAACTGGTTTGTCAGTAGTTCCTATGCGCATATACGCTTAGGAGTTCGGTGATACACTGCGAATGATTTCTCAATTATGAGCGATGTTTTAAAATGTTTTAAACGCGTGAATCGCATCATCCACGGCAAGCATCAAGCCAGTTTTATTATCCTATGCATATTTTCCGCCTCTGTTTTCTTCATGCGAATGCCAAAATTGTCAATTATTTGACGGGTGCCTTGCCGCCGGTTGACGCATGCCAATAGCAAAAACTTGTTTTATTTCAATTTTAAGGATAAGTGTGCTTCGATTGCATGTTCAGCTAGAGCAAAATACACTTATACTGAGTGTACGTATTATTGCATTAGGTGGGTTTTTTCATAATGCTTACGTGATTTCTGCAGAATCGGGAAAACGTTACTCCAGAAACACCGGTGAAAGCTTTTCAGTCGCGGAAATGAACCATGAAATGTTAGTACTAGCTCTGGCCGGCTGAGTTTCCATATCCGGAAGAAGAGGTTTTCAAGGCTCTCCATGGGTGTATCATCGGTCATCCGCACAAACTTGAGGAGAGAAGAAATATTTGCGATGTGAACAATTCCGGAAATCAAATGAGGCCAATTACGACTACTCGTTTGGAAACAGAAGTCAAGACTACATCGGCCATTCGCGGAATGTTTACATAATTCATAGGTGTTATGGCAGATTTCAAATAATATTCTTTAACCTTACTGTAAAAAACTCGGTGCCTGGTGAGGCTTTAGTACAGCCAACACTCTAGCCACCTGAGCTACGGGGCACCACCGGACGAGGCGAGTTTAATCACATCTGGGTCAAGTTTACCCGCCCAACTTATTACTTAGGAAATCCTGCCTGGGCAGTAAGCTTACCGTATCAGAATTGGTGGATTCCAGACGTTATAGTAGGTTGAGCGGGCAAACTTGACCCAGATGTGATTAAACTCGCGTCGTCTGGTGGGCCTCGTAGCTCAGATGGCTAGAGCGTTGAATGTATCAAAGCCCCCCCCCCCTTGCTGTTGTGGGTTCGACTTCCACCGAGGTGTTGGGCTTTTCGCAGTTGGGTCAAAGTGAATTGGTTGCATAATGTCTTCCTTTCAATACAACAAATGTGTGCCAGGACTACTTAATAAAATATAGCCGTTGATCTGGCAAAGGACATGTGATCGGAGTTAAGAGTAGGAAAGATTCCGAACTTTTACCTCCTACTATTTATGTGCTGGCTGCGTTTTTTGCTTGACTGCATATCGGATACATCTATAATTGTGAAAGGCAGCCGTTTTACCCGTTAGAACACGAGTCATGTGTAGTTCTAACCACAAGCATACTGTTGATTGTAATGTTGCTGAATGGTAAGCACCAGTCTGCATGAAAACATTTGCAACCGCTAATGTTGAAGCGGTCTTTCTCGTGTTGACATCATAACCTCTATTACCACAAGTTAGCGATGACCGCCAGAGGTCTACTTGTCGACAAAATTAATGATAATGGCAACGGAGCATGTGAACCCCGTTGAATGCTAGGTCTTTGCTCGATTGCCGTCAACGATGTAGATGTTCTCATCCGCTCTAGATAGCATGGTCCCATCTCCTCAAAGTCCCCTGCCTCATTCCACATCTTGAATGACTACTCGGAAGGGGAGGGGGAAGGTAGACAATATATAACAGGATGCAATCCCAAAAAATGCATTCCTAAATGCATGCAGTCGTTTCGAATTTTCCTTGTCATTTGACCACTGACATGTGCTGTTTATTGAAAGAGGGAGGGAGGGAGGTAGATGCTGCGAAATCCTCCCCAACTGAAAAAAACAGGTAACCAACGCATCCTCAGTGATTCTAGTCAACTGTGTCCGTCTAACTAGCCGAATTCTAATAAGAATGTGTTGCCCGATTTAAAACGTGATTAACTAGCGATCACACCTGTGAATAATGACTGACCTGCGTTTGCTTAACTCAAGGCAATTGACTTTCTAAATTGCATAAAGGGCTGTCAGAGCCTTTGATTTAAGCTACCAGTAAATTTGCTTGTATCTTAGAAGCACGTTATCTAGCATTAAAAAGGCGCAAGATGCAGGTTTCAATGATTCTCGACTTGATAATCAGCTGTGTTCTTGTCTTTGAAAGCTTACCTCCGCCATCGCTGTGGAACAAGGGGTCTCAAACTGGCCGAAGGTGTTGGTTGGACGCTTTATGAACTTTGCACGCCGGCTCTGAATCAGCATGTTGAGTGCCTCCTTGTTACTGAAGACCTCGTGTTGGTCCATTTCATCACAACAATGGCAGTACGTCTTTTTGTTATAGCTAGAAGAGTTTAAAAGTACGTAAAATGTAACCAAGGTAATGGGAAATTAAGCACTATAAAATAGACCCTCAATCACGTTTTACCTTTTGCCCTCATTTCTTAGATTTTGCTTAAACACAATTGGTAAGGCGCAGGAGTAGGTATTATTCCGTACTGCAGATTTTTTGCGCTACATCCCAGGGGGTTAACGTTGGTGTAAGGGTTTGGGGTTAGGGCAGGTGCTAGGATTAAAGTTAGGACACGGAAATACGTGACACTTGATAGCTAACACGAGGCCGCCTGTGCCCAGCCAGCGTTATTCTCCATTTAATGCGAAATATTATGATTCTCAAGGCAGCATAAAAATATCAAGCCTAGCTCCATGCTAGGATTCAAAATGTAGAGTTTGGTGTTATTTTTCGGAATAGATGATGGTGCAGACCATTTCGCGAATTCGATTTTCGTTATTTTGTCACAAAATGTGATGACAATGGACTCATGATACGAAAAGCTTGTGTCCTGAACCCCTATATGTAGTAACTCTTATCATTCTATGCTCGTAAAACTTTTGCCCTACCAGTCTGCAATCGAAAGTTTCACGGTTTGGTCTCATCTAACTACTTTATGTTATCTGCCTCGGCATTTAATTTGGTTTTCTTAAACATGTCCGTTTATGGACGCATAGCATGCTGCCGCTACTAATTGTCAGTCATGAGTTGGTGCCGACGATTTTTCATTTACGGACATAACGCAACGGCATTTAAAACTCGCCAGTGGCTCGATCATAAAGTAAATTATCATTTAGTTTCATGTTTCGGAAGACATGCTGCTTTGCTGAAAACAGTCAGATCAAGGGAAATTTTTAAACATCTGCGTGTTAACACCTACCAATAAAACGGCGATGGTTTGACACACAGGTAAGACTCGAAATTGAATGCCATGGAAGGTCCGATTCCGTCGCTTGAAAGTTCCTATTGAATGGTTAAAATATGCGAACACATCAAGAGCCGTAATTCTTCATAGAAAAAATATGCTGATGTGAGTAATTCCGCCTATCTAAGCTAATTTAGCTAAAAATCTTTGCCTCACCAATGTCTGGAATATGCCCAGACTCAACGCTCTCGTGAGGAAAAACCAATTTTTGCAGTTTACATCGAAGAAATCCGCACGCTGTGCAATTGCATAGCCATTATCAGGCGAAATGATCGTGTACATACTCGGACCAAATTCAAATCAAAAATGTCTGTAGGTGCTTTGGCGACTCCAAAATCTACCCTCATGTATTATGCACTAGCATATCGTAGCGTCCATACATGGTAATAGGTAAAAATAAAGAAGAAAAAACTGAGACTTTAAAAGAAATTTATACAATTATCAGTGACATGGAGGATGTCTTTGATGAAGTCATGTTGGGGACTGTGAACTGTTTAATTCGAAAGTCGTGTGCTTCTGCTATTACTGGGGATACAATAGGAGTTTGTTTATTATACAGTTTGCTATGAAATATGACCCAGCACAAGTTGACCCATTCGTAAGCCAGATTCATTCAGTCATTCCGCGAATTATTCCAGAATCTGGATCTTACGCAGTATGGGGTTGGTGAGGGAGGTCTCTTAAAAAGGCTACTTTCTAATAATATTCGAATGTGAACAGTTAGGATCTGGCAGAAACATATTCCAACCACCTTTCAAGATGGCAAACATGTTAAGCTATGCGTGCTGTTGTGTTGAATTTTTTGAAGGTATTTTTGATGTTTTCTCTGGTTCGACCTGCCCTGCAGGATATGATGAGTGATGCGACCAGTTGACAAATAAAATTCTTAGACACTTTTCTATGGTCTTCGTGGTCAATCCTGGCGCTGAAGGGCGCATCTACCTACAGTCTAGCTAAATGACTTGTTAAAAATCTAAAGAAGCTGACGGAGGACATAGGACACACAACGATATCCGCAACCCACTTCTAGGAAAACCCGAGAGGTGTCACAATAGCCTCTGACGAAATAATGGCATCCGTTGACGTCGTCTCCCCGTTTATCTCTCTTCTCAATGAATTTGCCAGGGGAGCTATCAGTGGCTTCTGAAGGGAAGGTACAATAAAGAGGGAAAATCTCTCAAAAAAACGCAATGGACCTTCTGGACTACTGCTCAAGCACGTGCTCCATGCTTAATGGCCATGTTTACGAGCGAAGCTAGGGAACCCGAAGAGATCCCGATTTCCGTTTACCTGACTGAGGCGACCTTGCAGGGACTGGAAACGGGAGTCTTTCAGTCCTGCATGCCAAACTTGTGGTTGCGTTATTTAGACGAAAATTGCTCCATCTTGCGCTGAGACGCAAAAGAGACCTCGAGAAAATAATTACACACAAACTCCCTCCAAAGTCAATTCACAATGGATGAAGAAATGGACACAGGAATTGCCTTTCTGGATGCCTAGGTGCCCGGGCAGGAAAACAGAACACTCCAGACGAGTTTCTTTCATAAAGCGGCAAACACAGGGAAAATAATCTACTACAACAGGATAAGTGCAGCTGCGTCAACACACACCAACATACATTGCAGCACAGAGGCCGAGAACCTGCGGGAGCCCAAGTCCCTATGGCGCCTCATCCTTACCAATAAATACCCGCGTAACTTCATGAACGAAAGCTTGTATCAAAGGCACGTACAGTAGATGTGCTAACTCATGAAATGTCAACCAAGATTTCGAAATGCGTTCTCGTTTCGAAAATACAAATTAAGTAAAGTTGTAAAATTGATCATAATGCAGCATTAATCTATAATGATTTAGTTACCTCAGGGTGACGGCTTTCGAAAGAACTTATTTTCGGCTGCATGCACGATCTATACTCTGAAAAAAATGACTACATATGTAGCATGCCATTTTCTCATTGATTTCCGATGCCCTTGAAAATTCAATTATATTTCATAAAAAGCATGCATACAGATATTCATTCTTTTACTTATTCGGTAGAAAATCATGTCTTTTTCCAATTTCATACTCAAAAGAAGAGTAGAATTCGGTTTTAAAAAACTTTTCTAATTCCCGAATAATTTTGAACCCGACCTGCTGTTGCACTTGCATTCAGGGTTTCAAAAGAAGAAGCCATATATTTTCCGTGTACGGAAAACCATGCATTTGTCTACGGTGTTAAGAGGAGACCATATGAGGTTCATAAAATTAAGAAGTGGATTTTAGCAATATTGTTAACTTTACAGGCCATATTCGTAAATGCAGATACATGATGTTTCATGAACGGCCATATAACGGTATTAAAAAATCTCACAATTAGTAACTTTTTTAAAACCGAATTATACTCTTCTTTTGAGTATGAACTTGGACAAAGACGTGATTTTCTACCGAATAAGTAAAAGAATGAATATTTTTATGCATGTTTTCCATGAACTGTAACTGAATTTTCAAGGGCATCGAAAATCAATTAGAAAATTGCATACTACTTAAGTAGTCATTTTTGCAGAGTATAGATCTTCGTGCAGCGAAAAATAAGTTCTTTCGAAAGCCGACATCCTGAGGTAACTGGATCATTATAAATTTATGCTTCATTATGATTAGTTTTACAACACTACTTAATTTATCTTTTCGATACGAGAACGAATTTCGAAATTTTGGTTGACATTTCATGAGTTAGCACATCTACTGTATATATGTTTTCAGGTAGAACTGAGTGACGACTCTTGCTTGTTAATCCATTCCCTTATCCTATCCTAACTTAATAAATCGAAACTGCGCCCCTCTGATAGGGCTTCGGAGCAGACCGGAATGTCTCTGCTAGCCCCGTTTGTATTTAATCCACCACTACCTAGTTAAACCCTCTCGGTTGAGTAACTCCTTCCAGTAAGGATGACGGCTCGACTGTCGATTTTGACGATGTCCATCGTGTGTTTCACAGCAGGCAGCAAGCAAGCGCAGTGACTTGCGAGTGGATTAATTCACAGTGATAGTAGACTTAGGCTGCATCTACCGCACCCAGTCCTCCTCTCCTACCTGGCCCTGGTGTCATGACAGTCAAGAAAGTTGGAAGTAAGAGAGGATGTAGGTTGTTGACAGGGCAAAAATCTACACCTAAGCTCTACACCTGAGCTCTCATTGCATGGGCCTGCGTGTCGATACACCCCATCACATGTTACCTGGCCACAGCCTACACAAAACCACACCTACCCGTGCGACATCTTTCGCTCCAGCCTGGACTGAAGTGTTCCATGTGGAAGCCGTAAAACCTTGGTTCTCACACGCTGCTCACCTGCACCCTTTCACTGTCCACCGTAACTGTGTTCCCGAGCTTGTTCCACCTGTTCACCACTCGCCTGGTCTGCTGCCACCCGCAACAGGACTTGTTTCCTGCCCAAGAGTAACAAAAGCCGCCAGACAACCCGTAGTTTTAGCGGCATCCCTTGTCCAATTTAAAAAGACATGAGGACCGATAAATGTAGCAAGCGTAAACGAGCCCAAAGGAAAGAGGCAGTTGGATTCCCTTTTGGAAAATTTCGGGGACAGGAACCTTACTCCTGACCTCGTAGGTAATTAACTCTCATTTTAATAATATGACTGCCCATGACCCCGTAGGAAACAAGACAATTAGACCATGACCTCGGATTGTAAAAGTACAAATAAGTCGTATGTTTCATGCCAAGTGGATCAGTCATCCGCACATTTAAAGTCACTTTGAGCCGTCGAGCCGGTCTTTCCATATGCGCTTTGATAGTCATTTATTTTTTCGCGAATTGTCTTCATTGTGGCTGCATCGATGTGTAATTTGACGACATAGTCTACCCTGCTAAAATTGTCAAAATACGACGATAATTCATTTCCAGTCTCCAGAACCGGATTTTTCCGTTCTTGTGTTTTAATAACGAAAAAATACCATATCCGGGAAAGGCCCTGACTGCTTCAAATACACCTATTTCTGTCTGACACGCCTGACTGACTGGACACGCGGCAAAATAAGAGAGCATATTCACCAGTGGCATTCGAACCGAAATTTCCTCCATCAACCCCTTGCCTTGAGTTCTCCGAGTTTCGTCAGCAGAGATGTGGAAATGTCGCAGTCGGTGATCATGTTTTCTTGCTCGTTCCTACTTCTTGCATCCTCCGACCCTTGGATAACGGGCTGCCATTTCTGATATCAGATAAAGTGGCCTGACACTATTTTCTTCCACTCCACTGTCAAACTTGTCTTTAGTCTTCCGACCCACTGCTTTGTGCCACCCGAGTAACCCGAAGTCGCTCTGCGTCCCGTTCTTCGCTCACAGCGGATCCTCTCTAACGTTGACACGATTTCCTCTGTACTGTTTTTTTTCCGTGTTACTTCTCTGCTTTGTTTGAACGTTCTTTTCTCGGGCAACCGCACCTCCAGTCTGGGTGATTTATTCGGATTTTGATCCATTCAGGTGCCTTCCCGCGCTCTTTCTCCTGAGAATTTTCCGCGAGCTCATTTCCGGCCCAATTCCTGCGCCACTAAACCATGTCATTGCCCTATTACGTCGTTGTTCATGCAATCAAAGCGTTCTCATCTGACATTAAATTGGTAACTTTCCACTGCTTCCAATGGCCATTTCGCAGTGATCGCGCCTCTGGGTTATGTACCAACGGAGCTTAGCGAGTCACAAATGGAACTCCTCGGGACGTTTTTCGATATTAAATGTTCCCTAATGCATTAAACGGAGGAGGATGGGTTGGCTAACAGTTTTTTTGATATTTTATCATTGCAGCACATGACAACGTTCATTCGTTGAGGATTAAGTTAAAATCTGTAGGGAAGTCTGATGACTGAATAAATCAAGACAAACCGACGAAAAGTGAGAAAGCCCTGATAAACGCGCGGATGCATGTATACATATGTAGCACCTATGTCGGGAGTACGGTATAATACGTTTTCCTTCAAATATATATATATATATATATATAGGCAGAATGGTATTACCGACAAAGACAAGGGAGACTGGAATGGCCATTTCTGGCTTATTAGCCGTCGTCAGCCAGCCATACCCAAGCCCGAAGTGTGGAACACCCGAGCCTCGAACTCGCGACCTGTTGGTTTAGAAGTCCACGCCTCTACTCACCGGGCCACCAGCCCGTTGTCCTGTCGGTTTTTGGTAGTGGGGCGCTCACCGATCGTTTCTACATGGCTTCAAGCCATGCACTCCGATGAGTCATGCATCAACAGGCATATCGAGTTAGATGCCACGTACATCAATCTCAGGGGGAAGTTGAAGAGACGAAAGCCGATCAATACGGACTGTCGCACACGACGGCCGCTTACTAGCTGAAGCACCAAGTGAGTATTGATTTTGTAGCACGTTTGAACTGATAATTGTTATCTACACATTTACTCGAGTCTGACGACGACACAGGGAACCGACGTCGAAAATTTACCCAAGGGTTGGCTATTTGGATAAAAAGTAGTCTATAAGACTCCATGTAACGCGGTATATTGTGGTCAAACCGGAAAATCCTCCTCTACACGCCTACATCAACACCCATTGACGGTAAAGAGGCGGGACCACTTATCCCAAGTCGCCATGCATATTTTTGAAACTGGGCACAAATTCGCTTGGGATAAACACGCATTACGGGTTCCTGCCCACATAAGAAAGGCCGAGAATTCCTAGAGGCCATTCGCTCTGATGATTCATGCATCAATCGGCGCATCGATCTTGACGCCATGTGCACAGATCTCAATAAAAAGTGGAAGAGGTAATAGCCAATCAAGACGTGACATCAGCCCACAGCATTGACCCATCCTCAGTCCTGACAAAGCAATATCGATTTTTTGGGCATGTTTAAATTGTAACTGTTTCTTCACACTTACTACACGGCTGACGACGACTGGGGAACCAGACTCGGAAATTTACGAAATAAAGTTTGTTTATTTTCCCAAAGGACTCATTTTTCTTCGAAATATAATATGTATATATACACGAGGAGGAGAGACGATCACGGAAACCATAGGCTTAATGGTCTGACGTTTCGAAAGCAGACAAGCTTCCATCGTCGTAGGTAGGTCCTGTACGGCGCGTCACAGTATTTATGGGTGCTCAGCATGCCGGCGTGCTGTCATTCCTACTACTATCCGTACAGGATGCACTAGGGGAGGGGGATTTAATCTCTTTCATGCTGGTTGGCGCCTTTCTCCCTCTCCTCATCGGGGAGCGGTGTCGGGATGGCAGCGATCATTGACCTCGTCTAAATTGCCCGCATTGTTGTGCGTGACTCGTATTCGTGCCCCGTGTGCGTCACCTCAGTGGTCGCTGAGCCGTTGCCGGTGTCTCCTTTTTTATCGGGCTTGTGACCCGCGTTATCGGTGTTTGGGCGTGAATTGTGCTCACTTGCGTCTCTGTTCCTGACTTCCTGCCTTGGATTCCGTTTATTGAGCCTCACTCGTAAGGCCTGGTAAGCTGTCGGAAGAATCCTGCATAGGTTGATGGAAGTTAGTACGGTGTACCAAGCTTCGAGCGTTTCCCTGATTGTCTGGTCAATACCTCTGCCTAGGATTTCGGCGTTCTAGAAGGCGAACGTGTGTCGATAGGCAGCATAGTATTCTACCACCAACGATATCTGGTCCATCCTCACTACCCTTGCGTGTTCGCCCATACGGGCCAGTAACCGTTTTCCGGTCACTTAAACGTAGTTCGCCTCACAGGAACTACACTGGACACGGTAGACGACATTCGCCGTTTTGCCTCGCGACAGAGGGGCCTTGGATCTCGTGACCAGACGTCTTATTGTCGCCTCAGGTCTGTGGGCGACGCCGATCCAAAGTGGTTGTAAAAGACGAGCGACTGCTTCGTATACCTTCTCGATACACGGTAGTGCCCGCCACACTTATGGTCCCTCTGTCGTTGGTCTTATGGATTTCTTTGGTTGTTTGCTGCGTTCTATGAAGCTGCAACGGTAACCGTTCACGCGATCCTGAACTCTGTGTTTCCAGACATTCAGTTCGCAATGGAGGCAGAGGTCAACAACCAACTAGCGTTCCTAGACGTCCTTATCCACCCTAAGACCGACGGGAACCTGAAGACGACGGTATACCGAAAAGCCATCAACACACGCCGGGAAATGATTTACCACAGTAAGAACCCATTGTGCCACAAACGTAGCTGCTTGCGAACTCTTTACAGTAGGGCGAAAACTGTTTGCAGCGAGGCAGACGGCAGCTTTCGGTAGCTTTCCGTCGAACGCGGTTGAAACACAATAATTACAGACTACAGGTACACCTCGCTCTTTCAGTAGAGTGGAGTCGTTTGCCCTGGCGTCCCGGAGTGTACGTTATCCTTTAGATAGTTAAGCGGCCAACCAGTCAGAAATGAGGACGTCCATTCGCCACCGAAATGGTGAAATATGAAAAAGGCATCATCGCCAAAGCCGGACCAGTTTCCCGAAAGAACCCTTTAACGCAGTATGCAGCTGTATCAAGGGAAAACGACAAGATTCTGATCTTGCCTTTGCAGTCACAAGCGAAATTGTTAAGAAACAGCCTTTAATTCCGCCACCTGGAAGGGATGCTTGACAGTCAGGTTGTGGGAAACTGCAGGAGCGACTAACCATTGCTGCGGGAACAGACCTAAAACCCAGACAGAATCGTACTGAAACCTGAAGGCGATAGCTGAATTTTTAGTGCGTCGAAACACAGTTTCAAGTATATGAGCTTGTCGCCGTACCCGTATGTTCCTGAGGTTGCATTCATGGGAACTACTGCAATACCGGTGCTATATCATGACGAGTATATCATTATAAGAGACCAATGCTGGCCACTGTATTGATGTAGGTGATATGTTGGGGGATGAGACCAATGAAAGACCATTCCTACTGGCTTGTAGCGTGAAG
>CACRXP010001296.1:0-38465 GCA_902702965.1 Spirometra erinaceieuropaei
GATAGTTTGCGGGCAACGGTCGATTTCAAACCAGCCATTCCGTTTTTATTGAAAAGGAACATCCTAGCACATACAACCGCAGCGGGCTGACAGAACAGACGTTCGATACATGCGAATCCTTGAGAGATTGATATTGCGATGGATATAAAAACGCAGTTGAGGGCTTGGAGGAACCCTTGGAGTAACATAAATTAGAGTGAAGATGAGTTAGAGGTCATCCATCTGATAGAAATGGTCACAGCTCAGTTAACAACCTTGACTGTCAATCTTTTTAGGCTGACAGTCATAGATGGCAGGGAGTGCCCCCTACCGTATATAGTCCGACAAAAACGTTTCTCTTTGCTGGGTCATTGGAAAAACCAACCGAGCTGGGTAGGTCAATCACCTGCAGCACTACCTTCTGTAGGTTTTCATTTTTAGCATCAATGTAATAAAGTTTAGCAGCCCGGCATTCTACAAGGCCATGTATAGCAATGTGACAATGGAGCCAATAGTGCATTTAAACAGGAGCAAGACAATATACATTCCCGTCGAACTTTCAGCCTAATGTGGCAAAGTTTGGCAAAGTTGTTAAGGGCTAGAACTCAAACAATGGTGGGGCGGTACTAAGACTAAAACTAAATCGTAATGATCAAGGCCTAAAATCGCACAACCACTGCGCGAGTTCTAGTCCATAGCAATCTCTCCCAGCCATTCGACATTTGATCTTGCGTTCGGCAAGGTTCTATCCTGTTGCCCAATCTCTTCAACTGAGCCATTGATTGAATTCTCGGGAACGACCTACACTAAGTTGACGGTGTTGAATTTATACTCAGCTGCCAGCTGACAGACCTCGAGTATACTGATTGTATCGCTTTACTAGCTTCAAGTTTTGGCGATCTACAGTCTATGGCGTAAGGGATGATGTCCCTAACTCCGTCGTTTTATCCAAATAGACGCTGGGAAGACCAGTGGTTCGAAGCTGCATCCTTGGCCAGGAGAAGGCCCCTCTCGGGATTGATGGTTGTCAACATGAAGTAGGCAGTTTTAAATACCTCGGGCGAGGCTGTTGTCGAATGGGCAGAATAAGGACGACGTAGACTCTACAATCGGTGTTGTCCAGCGGGTTTTCTCAAGCCCCTGAAAGTGTTTATGAACCCGACGCGACATCTCCATCGCCACGAAGATTCGCGTATACCGCACATCCGCCCGGTCGGTACTTCTTTGCGGTTGTGAATACTGGGTTGTGTACGTGGAAAATGAGGTAAAACTGGAGGTATTTGACCAGCATTGCTTGAGAAACATCCTCCAAGTTAAGTACACCGACTTCGTTTTGAATGAAACGGTGCGCAATCGCCGCGACATCACGAAGGTATCTCAGGCCCTACAAAAAGATGACTGAGGTGGTTTGGACGCGCTCTTCGTCGTCCACCTCACAGGCTCAGTGTTGCTACCCTCGACCCGGCACCGTTACCAGCTTGGAGGCGTCGAAGAGGGGATCAGCTCAAAACCTAGCTCGACACAGTCCATCATGACTTGGAAGTGGTTCTCGAGCCCTCGGTATTTGGTCTCCGTCGTTGGCGAAGAGACGGGTTGAACTGTCCAGATCTGCTGCTGCGGACTATCACGCGTGAAGAAGTACAGTTCGTGACGTCATCGAGGCCGGCTAGATCAGACATGATCGCAGCCGTACCAAGTACAAGTCATGTGCCACGCCTTAATTTATGATCCCTTTCTATGTAGCTGATTTGCCAGATGGGCACCCAGCCGCGTCTGGATGTTTCACGATTGCATTATACGTAACCACTCACTGTTCCGATCCGACAGTGACTTTTCGTTCGCAAAAAATCGAGTTACAAAATGCCCATAAAAAACTTGCAAGCGGTGACTTGTTGATTTATGGGTCTTCTGCTTTGTGAGAGAGGATGTCGTGGAAAGAGGAATTAAGTAGGAGAAAGTGATTACTTGACTTCTTCGTGAACGCGCAGCTTCAGTTTGTTGTTCTCCTCGGACATTTGATTCACAGTCATCTGGAGTTGTTCGATTTGTGCTGTTAGCTGACTAATCAGCGAACGCTGATTAACAACTTCGGTTTCAACCTGATGACATTAAAAAAGAGAAAAAGCAAGCATTATACTTCCGAGGAAAACATAAAGCCATTTCCTACATTGCCTGATGACTAGTACATCCAAGCGCACTATTGCCAGACTTATAAATTACACCAAGACTTGAACTACTAGTAATAGCAATAATAGTAATAATTATTATACTGACGCTACTCGTACCACTAATGCCACTAAGACGCGAACAAGTTTACCAAATCGTCCCAGACAGAACAACAAGTAGACATCATACAAGATGTCATTATGATAAGCATTATTTTTTTACATAACTGTAAAGTAAGCCAGCAGACCTGCGACAATTTTCCGTCGACCTTCCACCGCCACGGAGAAGACCCTCGCCCGAGTACTGCTCCATTGCCTGCAGCAATGACTTCTTCCCAGAGTCGATATGCATTACAAAAAACGGAACCACCTACATGATCTTCGCAACCAGGCAAATGCTGGAAGTATGCTAAGAAGTTAAAATCAACACCACCGTCGTTTATGTCACAAAGGCCGCCCATCCCGTTATGGACAGGGCAAAGTGGACGAGCACGACGCATCAGCAACACAAGGATATCTCTCCCCAACTTCCTCCAAATTAACCAGAAGACATGCGAAACAACTCTAGAGGACTGACAGGCATGTCTAATAGAGAAACTGGAGAACCAAGCAGAGGAGGCCAAAACGACAGCGTCAATGGCTGCTCTAAATCCAATTTGGTCTCTATGGACACCTCCAGATTCGGCACGATGTCAACACGGCCAACGCACCCCTCCCCTGCACAACAAACACCATTACCGAAGAAAACACTCTCACACGGCTTCCCCGTCTCCGTCCGCTCTTGTCGAACACCTGCGTAGTCAGCAAAGTGGGAACATCACAAGACACGGATGGCAATCGCCAAAAGTGTAGACACAGTGCTAACTTCTTTCCACGGTGCTCGCACATCCCACTCACTCATCGGCCTGGGTGGACACTTGCCGAGCCACCTCAGCACGATTACTAAACCAGTGTCAGGTGCGCCAGCCAACGCCCAAAGGACACAAGCATGTGTGTCGACACTTCTAATCACCACACTGACCTACTCAGTCATATGCACAAGCGCACAACAAAGATCACTGAAACATCACGCATCCCCCTTGCTCATACTTTTCACACACAATCACTGCATGAACCTTTCCGCTCACATCACCACCATCCATTCTTCACACACCAGTGATGCTTCCCAATGTACGTAGTGCCCCATGAAACGTTAGGCATGACTGCGCACGCGCGCGGAAAGTTAGACGCGGAGACGCTCAGCCAAGTCCGTCACTCCGTCTGCGGTCCTTACCGATCGGCCGAAATGTTCGGACGGGACACGGGGCGCACGAGACATCGAATAGGGAGTGAAATCAATACTGGAAATCTAGCACATTCCCCGACGATTATGAATCTTACGCACTTGAAACAATTACGACGCGTTATAGGCCGCGATTTGTGGGTTGGGGGATGATGAGGCAAGGTGGTCATGCCGCAATGGCAACTTCCTTAGGTGACCTTTATGGTACCCTTTAACACATGCAGGATCGGAATGCCTGTCTGTCACGCGTTGTAAGGAGACACCACGTCATGCCAGCCACTGCGCTCAATCTCATTTTCACTCAGCTTGACATGAACGAACCACTGGTGAGTTTAAAAAAGAAGAGCGAGTGAAAACGATCCAGCGTCCAGTGTTCTCCCAGTAAAAAGAAACTAGGCACGCCCGAAACAATCAAAAGGCATCAACAGCCGTGGTTTATAAGACCGCTAGCTGAAATGATAACTCGGTCATACTCAGGTCTGTGGATAAGATTGCAGTGGCTCCTTCTCAGTGTGGTCTTTTGTCACTCTCGCCCACATGCAATCTCAGATACCCCTAATGACTCAGGGTGGTTGTCGTCCTAGGGGCCGTGTGGTGTGCTAGGCGTTTAGATCGGCCCTTTAGATTTGTCGGCCATTATATCTACGCCTACATCCGGTCGTCAGGACTATGCCCTGTAATCAAAAAGCGGTGGTTGTGAAAATAGTGTGTGAGGTAGACGCATCGAAAGTCGCCCTCACTATAAACGAATTTCCGAGCAAGCGACCACCGCGCGTAACTCGTGCGGGGAGATAGTTGGTCTTCTCGCTTTCGACAGTCGAAGGTGCACCTACTATGATCACTAAGGGAAGAGACACAAATACTGCCGCTGCGGTAAACGTCAGCATATCTACCAGTGCTAATACTGACATCACGACTACTAGTGCTACTGCCAGCGCAAATGCATTTCGTTGGGCATGTATAGCAAGCCCCACTACGACTACAGCAGAAAATACAGCACCCGCAACTTTTGCTACCAAGAGACATAACAATTCGACCGTCAGTACGGACGGCGTCCACGTCTGCCCCACAGCATGACGGCGCAGGGACGGTGACTTGCGACTAATTTGATTTATAGTGCTAGTTGATTTGCGCTGGATCTATCGCACTTTCTGCTTCCATACCCACCCGAGTCCGGTGACATGACAGTCAGGAAGGCTGGAAGCGGGATGGGGAGCAGCAGCTGGCGGAGTCAAACAGTCCTTCTACGCGTGCCACACACACGCCTGGTCTGCGCGCGATAGACCCGGTTTTCATCACAACAGCAGAGGGGTAGGCGGTTAGGATCGCGACTTCAAAGAAAGGGGACATTGCACCTTGGTCCCCCATCCTAAAACGAGGGCCAACTTATCTCGCCAATTGGCAGTCTTCCAAGTCACACCTTTTAGCGTATAGTGATGGTTAGAAAGAACGCCAATTTTTTATGGCGAAGAAAATGCGCTGAATGTCGTGGGTACCGAGTCCTCTGAGTCAGTCTTATTCTCTCTCTTCCCCACCCCGTGCACCGGCCGCCTGTCCAAGACGCTCTATCAACTGATGCTGATATTGGTCAGCGACTGACAGAGTTAAAACAGCCCGTCTGCGCATGCCACACACAGGAACACAACAAACCAGGTTTTCGCACAGCGAGGGGTGGGCTGCTTAGATCTCGCACGCGCTAGCGTAGCATAGAGGTCACATGGAGAAGGAGCCGAAGGACACGGGTCCTATTTGCGTGAGAAGTGCATGTTCCGTGCTCGCTGTGGGTAAGGTGTGACGGGTTTGCGTATGATGCATGAACCCGTAGGGAATAAAGTGCTGATGGAGTTTGTTCTGTGGTGGATTACTGCCTATTTACATGCAGACAGTTGCGCTGTCATCAAAACTGCATGCTCTGATACTTACCTGCTCGCGCTCGACGGTAATCTTTGCCATTTCTGCCCGTTCCATTTCAAACTCCTGCAGCAGCTGTTCGATGTGAGCCTCCTTCTCCCGCACTAGGTTCTTGTTAAAAATAATGCAGCATCTAAGAATGGCATGAGGAGGTAGGTCTCCAGAAAAAGCAAAGTCAGTTAATTGTGTTGTGGACGTTCTTTCGCAAAAAAGAATACCTATGTGGTTGACGAAAAACCGCTTGTTTTGCACAGGTGCTTTAAATTCGACCAACAGTCTGAAGGAATAAATGCATGTTATTTGCAGCTCTCTGCATAGTTTAGTGTCGTCGAAGCAGCTCTTTTTTTCATTTTTCATGTGTACACATCACGAGATCTGTTTATTTTTAACTGGCCCAGACATTCCATCCCTTTTAGGTCTGCAGTAGGAGCTGTGGCGCGATAGATGGTCGAGAGTAAGTGCAAACTAACATTTATGGCTTAGTGAGAGGGCATATCGAAGGAGGGGAGAGGCAGGATGATTAACACGAATAGAGATTTAAAAATATCACTGAAGAGACTGATAAAATGGATGTACTGCATACGCCGGTGAACAGAACTACCAAAATGAGGTGCGAATGTTCTGCCTGAAGGACCAAGATGCACAAAACCGACAGGACGATAGACTTTAAAAACAAAATGTGTGGCAGTTGACACTACTCCCGTCTTCACGGATTTTCGGAGTCAAATGACACCCAGTACAATCCCTCGCTGGCCTGGAAGTCTCGAAAGGCCGTCAAAATACCGGACGTATTTGAGAATGATTGAATGTGATACGGTAATCGTTGTCTTTCCAAAATTGGCCAATATTTTGTCAGATGCCGCAGCAAGATTCATTCTGACGGACTCAAAATAAAGGCCCAAGTAAACACGTAAGAACAAAAGCGTCAATGTCATCAGCGATACCGAAAAACACTTCAACACAGTCGCGTGCAGGAATAAAATGATCAGTGGCAACACGCAATTGCTTCAGATTAGAAAAGTGACGCGGGAGGTGTTCCTCCTCCTTCTGAACCCTTACGTGCCCGGAGAAGAGGGCGTCCGTGGCAATAACAGACAAAAAGGCAGGTAACCACTACTTGCTGATAGAAGGGACGATAACTCAGTATGATAGAAATGGTTACCATCCGCCACCTACCAACGTGCCCGTTCGGATGAGTATATGTGAGAATTAAAAAGGTCCTCAAGAGAACGACTGCAGAAACCTGTGCGGTAATGCCCATGAAACCACTGATGTAATATGTAACTGTCGCCTCCTCAGTAGACAAAAGACATTACCACCATGCTATCTCAACTGGTTGCGGGGTTGGATCTCAGCAAAAAGGTTTTATACCATGAGGCAATAACTGGACAGACAGATAAATGCAGACCTTATGCTCGCGCTCTCAGTGCTTAATAATAAGTCGTAACATAGCTGGGTGTATTCGTCGAACAAACGTCAAATAAGAAACCAGCGAGTGCTTGTTATAAACTTCTTGGTCGGATTTCAAATGAGCCCCAGACAAAGCATAACGAGAATAAATAAAATGCATGCAAACTATCGCCACTTTGCGGGACATAAAATGCTAACGAACGGATACTAGTATCTGCAAAACCTACCTCCAAAGCTTGAACACTAGCTCCTCCATAGGAACGAGTACCTGGGGTGGCGTTGAGTTTCCTCTGTTGCTAGACAACAAACAATTAGAAGACGGCGGAGGATAAGTGCAAGGAGAAACAAAAAGAAATAGCCATCAAGATTAGACGAAAATGATAAGCCCAGAGGTTGGAGAATGGTGGCGGGAAATGCGGAAATGAGGAACTTTATCGCCACTTTCCATCATGATGTCCTATGCTCAGAGGCAGAAAAGCATAAAATGGGCAAAACACCATGAGGGAAAGTTCGCCACCAGAAGTAAAGAATTTAGTCTGAAAACTCACCGCGGCTGCTGGACGCAAGTGTGGTCGAGAAACAGAACTGAAGTTGGAACTGGCAGACAGTAAGGACTCACGGCTTCCCCTAAAAAAAGAGCGCGCAAAGACGGATATAATGACTAGTGCTTGTGATTAGCGACGGAAGTGTGTGAATGTACTGAGTGGCGTTTTAAGGCACAAAATTGGGAAATATGTTTACTTACATGCGGCCTGCGGACGATCGGAGAAGCCGACCCGATGGCTTTCCATTAAGTGGAGTTATTTTCGTGGGCGCGGAAAAGAGACCATGATTGGGTTTACAGGAGAAGTACCTATCGAAAAAATTTAAGTAGGGACATGTGGCAACCCTCAAGAGCTGACACCATAAACGTTCTAGTCAATTCTACAGACAATGTTACCTTCTGCCGGAAACAGAGCCATCATTTTTGCCTGAGGCTTCATCCAGTTCAACGCCCACCCATTCGCCACTGGCAAAGTCAGTAGGTCCAATATAACGGATGACACCCAAGCGCCCTCCTGATACCTGCACACGATCTCCCAAACGCAGACCTTGTGGAATGTTTGGCAGCTCCACGTTCTCACTCGGCCGCCGCTGACCGGAACCACTTACTGCGCCCGGAGTAGTGGGAGAGAACCCCTGGAGACATTACGAAGGCAAATAGTTTACTAGAAATGCATCATGAGAAGCAAACGTTGGACGCATAAGACAGGTGTTTACAAGGCATAGGAAGAAGATTCAAGGACACAAGTAGTCACGCAATGCAAGATGACTTACTGGACTTGTGACAGATTGTTGCATGACCAACTCTGCTATCGGTCGTAAAAGATTACGACGCGTAAACAGACCGCATTGAGGTTCGCAGTCAAAATACCTGATCCCATCTACCGTCCCATCGTTTTTACCATTAGGGGCATTTAGACGAACGCCTGCGAGGAAAAAAAGACAAATTGAGGGAATGGACGAAACAGGCTGAATCAACAAGTATAAGGTGTTTCCCTAAAGCACGCATTTATCGAATACGCAGTAGTTTGCCGGAGTGCCTCTCAACCAGAAGCCATGTCCGCAATGTAGTCAGGACAGTGCCGTTCTGGTCCGAGTGGACACACTTTTGTTGAGCCAGCTATGGAGCCCCATCGCATCCCCACGTTGTCTTGAGATAGCCTCGCCACCAAAACAAGACCGAATGGGTATGGAGAAGGAGTAAGGTCGATGTTTCTAAAGTCTCCCTCACTAAAATCCAACCAACACTGCATCTACCCCGCGCGCCCTTTTCACACTGCCTACCGTCTTGTGACGGCATAACAAAGTCAAGACGAACGGAGATGGACGTGGGAGCAGTGGCTGACACGGCCTTAGTTCTTAACTTCACGCATGTCAATATGCTAAGAGAGGGGTCCTGGATCCGACGTAAGTGGGAGCGCCATAAAGGTCTCACAAAGATGGAGCCATTGTAGTCTGACTCCGTCCAGAAAACAGTTATCACATCAAATGATGATTTTCCAAGTATTAGCTGAAGAGCGAGACAGGTGCCACCGAGTTGTTGTTGGTGTCTGGTACAACGGAAATTGCTCGGTCATTCAGTACGTCTTTAAAACTCCACATGTTTCTCTTATATAATTTTAGTGGAGAATGACGTCTTATAACTGACAGGAATAATTCGTTGGAATAGGAGGTGTGAAAATCACACCCATAAGCTGACTTCGTGTGTGTCGTGGTCCAGGAATCTTCGTAACCATTGGCAACATCCTGCAGGCTCTAGAATCTGCTAAACTACTAATGGCTTTAACCAAAACAATTTAAACTAAATTTGAAATCTTAAAGCCAGATCGTGGTATCATGAGAAGATGAAGTGTCTATACGGTTAATTATTCAAGTGCTAAACGTAATAAGCTAGCGAGTTAGCAATTCGTGCTGCGTGGGAGTGTCTTTTATTAATACACCACAGTTTCCGATGAAAAATCCCTGGACCTGGTTCCGTTTGTCCAACAAGTTATACACCGCTGGAGAACTCCCCATCACGGTATAAGTCTCCTTTGAAAAGGTCTCCTAGACCAAAGTAAACACAGTTTCTCAAAAGTCAATCATATCTAGAAACCCTGTCGAAGTTATACTTCAGGAAAGACGGTTAACTACCGAAATTACAGAAGTGCTTTTTGAACCCTACTAACGTTGACAGAATATATGACCAATCATTTCACGGACCCAGGCGAACCCAGACATTGCTTGTACTTGCACTTGATACGACTGCGATCATGCCTGATCTAGCCGGCCTCGATGATGTCCCGAACTGTACCTCTCCACGCGTGACGATCCGTGGGCAAATCTGGACAGCTCAACCCATTCCCTTCGCCAACGACGTGGACCGAATACCGAAGGTCCAAGAACCACCTCCATGTCTTGACGAACTGTGTCGAACCAGGATTTGAACTGACCCCCTCTTGGTCACCTCCAATGGGGCAATGGTGCCGAATCGAGGGCAGTAACACTGAGCTCCTGAGGTGAACGACGAAGTACATACCCGAACTACCTGAGTCGTCTTTCTTGGATGATCTGAGTTATCCTTGCGATGTTGTCGCAGCGAGCGCGAACTGTCTAATTTGAGACGAAGTCGGTTAACTTCACTCGAAGGATGGTCCCCAAGCAGTGGTGGTCAAATACTTCCAGTTTTCGCACGTCCTCCACGCGCAGTGCCCAGCATTCACAACTGTAGAGAAGGACAGACCGGACAGATGCACGGTACATGCGAATCTGAATGGCGATGGGGAGGTCACGTCGGATCCATTGGCCTTTTCGAAGGCTTGAGAAAACCCAGCGGACAGCATCGAGTCGGGAGACAATGTCGTCCTTCCTCTGTCCATTATACAGCAGCCTCGCCGCGAGGTATTTAAAACTGCCTACATCTTTAAGTTGACAGCCATCAATCCAGAGGGGTGCGCTCTCCTGGTCAGGGATGAAGCTTGAAAACAGTGTGCTCTTCCCACACCACATAGCGGATGCATAATGAAATTATGAAATTTACTGACCAAAGCTGCTAGCTTGATCAGGGTTTAAGAGAGTTTAGCAGATTCAGATCTTTAATTTTAGCAACATCTCACAGCCGCCGAGCATTATGGCAAGCGCTTGGTTGGATGTTATATTACTGTCCAATTTATTTAATTAAGGTACTAGGTTGATTCTTGCAGGTGTCTTGTCTGGTTCTAACATCATTGAACTTTCGATTGGGTTAAGTCTTACCGATCACTACGCTAACGCCGCAAGTAGCGAGGCTTACGGTTTCTTATGGTGATTATATCGAGCAGTGGTACCGTCTAACACGATTGCACTATGAGGACCTTTATTCACAGTTTATTTATTGTAGTCAAAAAGCAATGCCTCGACTTCATATCGAGAATACCATTTAAAATAACCCGCTTTCGTCGCTAAGCCTAATTGGACTCTAGGCTAAAGTTCCGTGGAAAAACAGAATCGTGTTAGTGAGCGGCACTTCAAATCGACTTTTACCATCCTCGTGCACAATAAACAGGACGCGAGCCGGCGGCTTAACAGTGCAGCATCCGACTTGTTACACCAAGATTAAAAAAACAGGTTATTTTGAAATAAGGCTGAGATACGGGCGCAAAAAACAATAAAATGAACCTGGAATTTTCACTCCAGTGTTTCCACCCCCACTCTCTCTCTCTCTCTCTCTCTCTCTTTCTTGACAGCACTCTTTGATGGAAGTAAACAGCAGTTGGACTGAACCCTGTCCGCTGCATCAGCCATAATAAATTACAGTACGACCTTCATGTAAGCGATGGATACAACATTCTGACAAGGGAGCAAAATTTTTAAAAATGCATGACAGGATACATATTCGGCAGAAGGCCCCGATAACACGGTCGGCTTTTGGATGATGTATAATTCGGTCAAATAGCTTTACTGCGGGAAGTAAAAACAGCAAGTGGGGCAACAAATCGTAAGAAATGATATGCGCGAACTAGTCACATCTAACAAGCCCTTGTAACTTGAGGTATTTACGGGGTTTTTAAAATAACTGAAGTCTTGTAATACACGCACCTATACTCTGTTTAAGGTCGCAAAGGTAGTTACGTGCTCTGAGAAGAGTAAATAGACAAAACCCGTCATTAGCGCAGAACTCCTGAACTTGTCTAGGACACGAACTGGGATTAATTTCGGTACGTGCACACATCAGGGCGCCCTCAAATGTATGAAGTCGTAAACGCCAACTGGAGTACTTTGGCTGGGACCAGCGTGATACTGCATGTGAGCTGATGAATAGCAGCCAACGGTTTATGGACAATCAATGCGTATCTTAAAGTAGCTTGTTTGATTAATTAGCATTATCGCAATGTAGTCTATTCATATACATGGTCGTTGTGGTCGTCGAAAAGAGATGGGAGATTGATTATAAATGGATGAGGAAACGTGCTTGCTAGAAGAGTCGGGTCAACGTTTTTGCATTACGGTGTTTCAGTCGCACAGTCTTCCCAGAGTTTTAATTTGAGTGGGAAATCCCCGAGGTCATTTGCCGGTAAAAATGGGTCAAAACACCCTAATAGCATAGTTGGAGTTACAATTTGGTCAATGCGGGACAATCCAGGGATGAGTAGCAGTAAGCAGACTGACTGGCTCAACCTGCAGTTCCTCCCCAGTAAGTTAGCTGTGTCGTTGCGGGCGCGCCTATGCGTGCAGGCGCAGTTTACGCGACTAAACAGGGCCTCTCCCTTCGGGAGCATTTCTACAGTTCGTAACCCCAGACATTTGGCGGCATACTCGACCCAAGATGTCCGCGATTCCGCCCGTGTGACGTTGTGCGCAAACTGGTATGCTAAAGTGAGGCTATTCGCACCAGCCCGTGACCGCAGCAGCTTGGGAGCCATTGTAACCGGCCCCTTGACGGCCGAAAACGTCGTCTGGTATTCTCGTCTCTATCTACAAGATGTCATGTTAACCTGTGTCTGAGCCAGGTTTATATGTAAGGATGCAAATGTAAAAGTATTTACCCGACCCTGGTTCTTACCTATCCATTCCCCAGGTGCAAATTGTGTGGTCCCTATGAAGGCAACGACTCCAATACGATCTGAATGCTTTCCAACGTAGACTTGGTCACCAATGGAATATTCACAGGGGGATATCTTATCACCCGCTTGATCGTTGTCACCTTAAGGCAAAACTGCTGAGTGGATTCAAATTAATTTACTTATCACAGACATTCGCGATGGTTCTTATGGGGTGCCCGCGAATCCAAGGGACCCGCCTCAATAACTAAGGTTTAAAGTGTAGAGTTTAGAATCACACAGAGGTTCCAAGGTCAAACAGTCAATAGACAGACTGTACCGTAGTGTCTCGTCATCCTGATACGGTAGTCAGTCCCAGTTAGTCCTTGGGTTATTCGGCAAGAAGCCAAAAAGCGGAGAGCTAAATGGGATTATTATTAGAGCGAACGATGATTACTTGCACCACAGCTTTGACGGATGACGAAATATCGACTATACACGTAAAGCGATAGCAACCGCAGGGGATAGCTGGAGAAGTTCATTTATAATAAGGAATCTTTAAGACTGGGGATTTAATCAAAGGAACCCAAAATTTTATATGGTTATGAGAATTGGCATTAATTTTTAAAAAATATTTATTGGAAAAATGTTTGATTTTAACGTTTCATATTTGCCGAAACTATAGAAAAGACGTCGTCGCCATGAGGATCATTTTTCTCTTCCCAGAAGTGAACAGTAATGCTTCCTAATGTCATTATGAGCATAAATGGGCAATCCTGCATAGGACACCGCCTTCTTCTCGCTAGAACATTCTCTCGCATTTAGCGGTGGGCAAAGACAATCCGGATATGCCCGGGAACGTGGCGCTGACGACTAATGGACTACGTCCTGTTTTGAAGCCGTAATCTACGGTATGTGCTGGTGTCCAGGCTAATATACGATTTGGTCGGTTTGACCCACCAGCGCCTCGTCATATCCAAGACGAGTCACTGACTGCAGCCTCATAGCAGATCGCAATTTTAGCGACCACCGGTTAAGATAAGTGCAGTTCCGTTGGATCTGCTTGTTTACCCTTCGACTTCAGCAATCGGCTCACCCAGTTTCTGGAATAAGTGCAGATTCCAGGCGACGACGCCACCCTGGAGACACGGTGTCATCAGCTGTGGGACGACATTTGCTCAAATGGCATGGATGTCATTGGACGCGCAAACGCCTTTGAATTCCCTCTTGGTTACAAGTCGTCGGAGAAAAACATTGATAAATGGGAAGGTGAAAAAAAAAATTTGTAGATACTCGCGGACAGCTGAGAGCTAGTTGAAAAAGAGTAATCATTAACGGTTACTTACTAATTACAAGTAGTAGAAACAATTATAATATGGCACCGGGTTATGTGAGTGGATGTGAGGGTGGTAGTTGGGAAGCTTGATGCATGTTAAGTCTACACTTGAAGGAATTCACACAGGGGGAGATTACAACATCGGTAGGCAGGACATTCCACGCTGCAACCACTCTGTTACTGAAAAAGAACTTCCGTCCATTGATTCTTGATTTCCCTGCGCGTAGCTTTAGGGGCTGACCGCGCAAAGTGGGCGTGTTAGCTTGGGTGAAATAATCAGTGGGATCTAAACAACAGTCTAGGCCGTTGATGATGCGAAATAAGGTCACCACGTAATTGCCTATAGGAAAGGAGAAACAGGTTGAATATTAACAGTCTGGTTTCATAGGGCAGTGCTCCCAGACCTTGTGTCATTTTGGTTGCCCGTCTCTGGACCTTCTCCAAGACGGTATAATCCTTGGCAGTCCAGTGTCTCCACGCCTGTATGACATATTCTAGATGAGGTGGCACGAAGGTGCCAAATATTTTGGAAAAGCAGTCAGGGTCAAATCCCATAAATGCTCGCCTAATGAGTTGCAATGTGGCCGTAGCCGAGTTAGCCGCCTTCGCGCAGTGCAGTGTTGGTTTGAGTGAAGATGCAGTCCATACACCCAGGTCCTTCTGACTGTCAACCTCTTGCAGTGGTGGGCCGTGTAGAAAGTAGGTCCTGGGGCAGGGGGCTCTGAAGCCGCCGAGTTGAAGAAAGTTACACTTGCTTATATTGAAGGGCATAAGCCAGCGCTTCGACCAGTCTTCGAGCCTGTTCAAGTTTGCTTGCAGGTGGTCTGCGTCTGCCGCATTGCCACAATTTTATGTCGTCGGCAAACAGGATGGCATCACAGTCTAGGTCCTTGACGGAGTCATTTATGAAAACGAGAAATAACGTGGGACCTAGGACTGAGCCCTGTGGGACGCCACTCACCACGCTTACATCTGAGGACTGTTGACGCCCGGCCTGCACTCTTTGGGACCGTCCAGCCAAAAAGCTCTGAATCCATACAAGAAGGCGTCCACGAATTCCAGCGTTGCGCAGTTTATACAAGAGACGTTGGTGAGGAACGCTGTCGAAAGCATTTTTGAAGTAGATGTAGATGGCGTGCACCACATTGCCTTCATCGCGTGCTTTGCTCCAGCATTCAAGCGTAAAGAGCACATTCGTGAGGCAGGACCTACCACTTCGAAAGCCGTGTTGGGCATCGGAAAGGAGATGGGGCTGCTCGAGGAACTGCACCATGGCCTTCTTAATGATCTTCTTCATGATTTTGCAACAGATGGAGGTAAGGCTCACTGGCCTGTAGTTATTCGCAGACGCACGACATCCACCCTTAAAAAGCGAAGTGATGGTAGCGGACTTCCAGTCAGAGGGCAGGCATCCAGTAACGAATGACGTTTGAAAGATCAAGGCTAACGGCTTGGACATTTCGGGAGCTAGCTCCTTCAGCAGCTTGGCCGGGGTTGCATCAGGGCCTGGGGAGGTCGATTCTTTTAGGTTTAGTAACTCATTCCGAACAATTGTTTCAGTGAAGAAGACGGCTTCGAGGGTAGGCGTTTCTTCGTCTTCATAAGCGGGTGAGGAAAAAGCAGGTTCACTTGTCACGACTGATCGGAAGAACTGAGAGAGATGTTCAGCCTTATCCTTGTCATCGGAGATTTCCACACCCTCAGCCGTTCGCAGCAGTGGGACAGGATCTTTTTTCCGTGTGCTCTGTCTTATGTAGCTGTAAAGGATTTTTGGATTAATCATAACACGGTCCAAAGGATTCTTTTCAAAAGCTTTCCTATCTCTGGCGATGAGAATTTTGACCCGATTTCTCTGTAATTTATAACTGCTTAGGGATTCTGGCGTGCGACCCATCAGCGATCTTTTCCATAGCTTCCTCTTCTTGTTAACTTCCTTCTTTAATGACGGAGTCAACCAGCGAGGTCTATTTGTTAGTCTTCTGCGCATGATTGGGCAGTGGTTGGAGATGAGGTTGTGGACTAACTCTTTGAACTGACACCAAGCCTCTTCGACATCGTCGGAGAGAGTGGATACCCAGTAGATAGGACTAAGATCCTTTTTCATCTGTTTGAAATCGCCGCGCCAAATATTAGGTCGGGAATCGAGCGGTTGTGCAGGCAGGGAGAATAATGTGTATTCCCACATGAGAACTACATGCTCACCCTGACCCAACGGGGGGAGGCAATTCACAACGTCGATGTTGTCAGACGACTTGGTGAACACAAGATCGAGGCAGTTCATCTGTTGGCCCTCTCGAACTCTCCTTGGAAACATTACGTGTTGTGCGAGAAGCAGGTTGTCGGAGGTACGCAGTAGCTGCTGGTCAAATGCTGCTTCAGAGCAGTCGGCTGAGGCTGAGCTCCAGTCGATGTGAGGTGCATTAAAATCTCCAACGATGAGAGTAGTCGGCCGCGTTGAAAATAATCTGCGCTTCACCAGAAGTTGGGCATCAGCGTCAGGGTCATTTCTCGGGGGGCGATATACTGTCAAGATATCGAGACTTACCATTGAATGCTTCTTACTCCTGATATATATATTCATCTTTTCCAGCTCTTAATCCAGACAACGATGGTAAGCCTCCTGAAAAACACGTAGGAACTGTGCGACCACCCCCTTACAGCTGGCCAGATAAACTGACAACCAGCAACTAGAGCACACCGAAATTTACCCAACAGGAAAATAATTTCAAGGCCAGGCCGATGTCAAAGTTCTTCAATTGCCATGAGGACATATTATTCATGCCCCCGAAAACTACCAAACTGCAAACTTCAATTTTTTTATTGTACATATCGTTATTTTTTGAAAATTTTGGTACCATTTTCCCTTAGAACTTAGGTTTTTTTTAACTTAAAGCAAACTCTCAATTCTCGCTTTTTTGGCTAACCAGACACCCGAGGCAAATGAAGTCAAAGTGCAGTTGAAATTGACGAGTTTGTTTTAGGTTTTTTTCCTGAATTCAAAGGGGACAGACAGCGCCCAAGAGGCGCTGCAGTAAACCTATTCTATTCTATTTTGAGAGCCCGGTGCCCTTATGGTCAGCCATAATGCTTCGGTACTACAAGTCAGTTGGGCAGTTTTTTCTGAAACGTGCAAGTCATTCTTAACAAATGTTACTATGCCTCCAACCCTTCTGTTTTCTCTGTCTCGGCGGAACAGTTGATATCCAGGGAGCATGAGCTCTCTATCATCAACCTGTTCGGACAACCATGTTTCTGTTATTGAGATAACGTCTGGATGGAGGTCGTAGGTATGGATACGGAGTTCGTCCAGTTTTGAAAGTACACTTTGCGCGTTGGTATACATGAATATGAGTTTCGTGTTCATGCGAGATTTGTTTTCAAACCCGACACGGGCTACTGGGGTAGCTTTGCGGTCATTTGGATCGGCTCGATCCAGAGGTGAGCGGAATGTCGTTTGACAATCCGGTCTTTGTAGATTGTTAAGTTTTTTTCTCCGTTGGTTTGCCGTATTCTCAATTCTAGGACAAGTTCGCGGCGTTTCATTCTCTCGGCAGGTGAGTAGTCCGGCAGAAAAAACACTCCTTTATGAGAATGCTTCAATCGAAAACGCCTGGAGAGGATTCGTTTCGCCTGGTCATTGCTACCTAGGACGATTTTCAGGGGTCTTGGTCGCGTCTTCGGTGCGGCATTTGTACGGCTACCAAGACGAAACGCCTTTAGGACTGTGATATCTTCTGTTGGTTGCAGCATTTCATTTAGGAGTTTCTGGAATTGCTCTAAGTCAGCAGCGATTCGTTCCCTGGGGGAACTAGCGGAGGACTCTGGGAGACCCTGAATTATGACACAGTGGTCCTTGTTAAGCATTTCTCTATTTTCTGCGATTTGGATGTCGTTGGCTGGCCCTATTGCCTCGTCGAAGTGGACTGGAGAAGAGGAAGGGGCTGCCATATTGGTATTTATGTCCCCATGAAGTTCGTCCGCGGATCCTGTTGGGGCATCGTGAATAGTTGCACAGTGTGATCTATCAACAATGCCTTCCATCAGAGGGTTATGTGGAGAGCTTGACCCCCCTGAATTAGAGGCTTCCTCTGCTCGGTTCTTAACTCTGTTGACATGGTAATTCGCGGCGGCTGCTAATTCCACCCTGGGTCCACAGCCATATGTCCTTGCGCTAATTGATAATCCCTCTAAGGTAGGCTCGGGAAATGAGAACACTGTCTGGGAATTATTAAGGTTGAGCGTAATCTGCCCCATTTCTTCCACTTCTTCCGTTGGCACATTTACATTAGTTTCATTTTTCAACCGCTTTTCGGGATATACTAATATACTCTCTTTCGTATTCTGGTGACTTTTCCCTGTGGTGTTAAGTGTCGTCTTGTTCTTCTTATTCTTTTTTTCATCGGAAGCCACGACTTGACTATTAACAGTAGTTGTCTTATTCACCACATGATTGTTTTCTGGGGATTCCTTACGCTGGATTGCTCTCGCTCCACTCCGAGTTATCCAGGACTAGTTTGACGATGAGGACACCGATGTATGCAATCGCAAACAAGCCCGAACTGCAGAGAGCATATATTGACCACCGTAGCGGTGCAGACAAAGCGGTTTACTTGAGATGTCTCCGCCTTGTCCAGTCACGGGTGCTAGGGATGGCTTACCTCCAAATGGTTCGCAAAACCGAAGAGATCTCAAGATACGTGCGCTGCAATAAAACAATGAGTCTTCTCCCTTTAATCGAGACTGTATACATTTCGACGAAACATAGCTCCACATCGAGAAATTGCAAATTCTGAAAAGCTAAGCCAGAAACTTTTGAAGTGTTCTCTTCTACCTGTGGACCATCTCTGATGCCGCCAGCGGCCGGCCCTTGGAATGGGAAACAAATAATCAAGATCGTCGTCAGCATCCCTGAACCATCTCTCCAGAGATGATGGCAACCCAATTCGATGAGATTGCAGTCGAAATTTACATTAACGTTAGTGCTGACTAATGGAAAGATCACAATTCTACTCCAGGAGGTGTTGTTTCAGTTTCTCAGGATTTCAAGGACACGATGTTGGGAGTGCCTATACTCCCAAAAACAAGAGCCAGCAAATCACGGGAAGCCAAGTGCGTTTGCTCTACTGCACTGTCATCTTAATCGTGGCGCCTCTCGATTGGCATTTCCTCTAGGGCCTGATCGATCAGAATATACGAATCATAGACCGGCTCGTCTCGAATGTTCTTCCCAAAAGGCATTGGATCGAACGCCGGCGAAGCACAGTAGGGCGTTATCAATATGCGTTACTTCAAGTTAATTTCGACTTGCAATAACCTAATACACATGTTCGTCGCCGGTCGTATTGAAATCGCTCATGCCTGATCCGTGTGGACTTACGGAGCGACTGATGCGTGACATGCAACGGGCTGTCTAGCTATGTCAGCCACTGCGTCCGCATGCACTTTTAGTCGTTTTGTTTGCGTCCTCGTACTGGACCAAAGCAAATGTGGACGAGATATGCATGGAAATCCCAGGATTGTGCTAAGCCTATTCGCTTACAACTGTTAAATAATAATCTGCTGGTATATGTACAGATCGTCTTACTCCATCATCGGTCGTGCGAGGACTTTGCAGCATTCAGTGCTATTCCGTCATGCTCTCAATTGGTGCTCGACTTATTTTTCACTCTGTAAATACTGCTTTGCATTGTGGACACGGACTGTCAGTTACATTGACGGAGGTAGTTGCCGTCAAACGCGGTGAAAATTTTGATTGTAGGTTAATAAGTGTAGAACGTATCCCGTGCCAATAAAAGCAAAAATGGGAGTTCCGGGAAGAATTCGTGAAGAAGGAGACATGATCGCTAGAACAGGAGCTTAATTAGCCCGACGTTTCGGATTCTCATTCAAATTCGTCATCAGAGACAGAGTCAGATAAGGGAAGTAAATTCTCCGGGCGTTGCGGTATTTATAGGGTGTAGTTACTAGGCTGCTACATGCCTGTCGCAGCTGGCAACTCCCGAGAGCATCACGGCTAGACTGGCCAGATGTTTAAATATGCAGTTGCCATTTGTTTCTGTGCCGGCCACGATTACCAGCTCCCACGCTCATCGCACGCAGTCGAGTTGCCGACTGCTGGATTTCATCATCCGTGTGAACTTTTGGACAATTCGACCCGCCGACATTGACACAAGGTTTCCTTGGGGCTAACTATTTTGCCAAGGTAGTCTCAGTGCCGAATATGGAGAAGGAAGGTCATTACACTTGCTGAGGACGGAAAGATCATAACTCGAGCAGTTCACGGCTCATGAGGTTATCGTCTTTAGCAAGAATTTCTGCTTCATCAAACTTGAATGTATGGTTGTGTCCTGTTGAGTGAGCTGCGACTTGGGAGCTGCGTTATTCCTTCCTTCTGCTTTTGTGTGCTCGTTTATCCGCGTCTGGAGTAGTTTTCCGGTTTCACCGGCATAGTTTCGCTGCTCATAACTGCCCCGGACTCGGTACATGAGCTCAGATGTCTATTGCCATGGCAATGGATCCCTCGGCCTCATGATTTGGCACAATATGGTTTTCTTAGTTTTTGTGTAACTCTTATTTCAATGGGTAAGAAACGGTGATTGGCGGTTTGCAAGACATCCTTAATTACGGCAGAAGTCGCCGAAATTTGGGACCTGTTGGATTTCGTCTGCTACCTCGTTTGCTCAGGCGCTGGTTGACGAAGTTGCGACGGTATCCGTTCGTTCAAAGCAACCGCCGAATGTATTTTAGTTTATCAGAATTGTCTTCCGTATCACTGCAGTGTATCCAAACGCTGGCTTAGTGCACTTACGCAACTGGGTGGTTGGGTGGTTGCTGTTGTAGCTCAGTACTTGCGTCATGGTTGTCGCATTTCTGAATACTTTGTTCTTGGGGCCACCACAATTTTCGCGGCAGACAAGGACATCTGAAAAGGCTAACTAATTTGCTTCCTCCTACTTCATTGTAAATTGGATGTCCTTGAAGATTTTGGTGAGGCGTTCTTTGAATTTCGACACCTGATCCCGTTCGATAACCACGAGTGCATAATCCACAAACTGAGCACAAAATTTCGGTCTGTGGTGTCGGACAACCAGCGACTACAACCATTGTAGAACCGCTCGGCTATGAGTCACAAAATTGGCGAACGCATCAGCGTGCCCATCATCTGCTCGTAGATTGTTCCGTCGGATGTGAAGTACGTCTTGAGAATGAACTACAGGAGTCAGAGTATTAGGGCGTGTCCAATACGATTCTCAGTTTCATCGCATTTTCCTCGTAGGAGTAGTTCGACAGTCTCGCCAGACAAGTTCTGAGGAATAGAAGTCGAACGGGATGTGACACCAAAGGATACCATGGCATCGCTTGGAAACGGATTTTTCCTTTTAAGTTCCCCGAGAATTATGTTAGCGAACTGACTGCAGTGTGTGAATTTGCGGCCAGAAATTTGAGACGCCGAAGCACGCATCTTACCAGTCTGTAGGTTGGGGTACCTTTGAGTGTGACGGTGAGCCGGAGGGGGCATCCTTTTTGTGCACATTGGGAAGGCCACAGAAGCGGGCAAGCGTCGTTTCCTGCTCTCTCGCCATGTTGCAGTCAATCCATTATACTGCACCGGAGTTCTTCAATGTCAACAACGTCGCACTGATTTCTTATGTCCGCGTTTTTACGGGGCGGTTGCGCAATAGGCATAGGACTGTCGGCTCTCCAACAGGCGTTTGGCCCTCTGACGGTAATATTTCCTGCCCAAAACACCAGTGGAGCACGATAGCAAGGTTTTAGTTGGGACTTAAGTCAACTGAGTGCGTCGCGTTCGACCTTAGACAGCACTTTGCGCGGCCTGTGAGCCACAAAGGTAGAAAACATTTGAGGTTGGATAAAGTTCTAATAATAATAAATTTCTATTCAAGACCCGCGGGGGTCCTATCATAGCAAGTAAGAATAACTTTTACATTAATTTTAGACGGGTATACAGAGTTTATACGATACTTAAGTCATAGTTATTGAACAAATAGTATGTTACGAAGAATGTTGAGTGAAAAAACTCCTAATATAAACAAAATGAGTATGGTTGAATTAGAACTATAGGAGAAGAAAACTCTCGCTGATTAATGTAAAAAGCAGGCACGACCGGCTTTTATACGGCATTGTATAACGGATTTCATAAAGGGGTAATTAGGCGAGTCAGGCAGGACTGGCCTCTATGTGGTCTTGAGTAAAAGGTTCGAAACGGGCATCATTAAGGCAGAATTCATATGACGGATGAGGTCATTCATGTCAAAGTGGCGAATTGAAAACCACTCTCGAGGCAATAAGAACCCAGATGCGGTCAGCCAGATCCAGCCGAAGAGAGGGCAAGGGAGATTCGACCAGACTACTAGCATATGGCGAACATAGAAGGCTCCGCCAAGAGCGCCGATAGAGCGCATTTAGTGAGGGCACAATGCATGAACTGAAAAATCGAAAAATCAACAATCCTGATGAGGGATCTTAGGAAGCGATACGACTCACGAAAGAAGGAAATGTGAGCAAATACGGAAATTTAACAGCGGCGTCCTATATTTCTGGTGGTCCTTTGTCAGAGTCATAGAGAAAGTTGTCCGGGACGGATGAGAAAAATAAAAGTTTAATCGAGTCACTGTTCAGACAAAGGCGTTGCCTTCTCTTAAAAGTGTGTAGATCATCTGAGAATCTTATATTTGTTGGAAGTTTGTAGTGGACAGCCATAATGGCCACGTCGCGCCTCTCGCTAGCGCCTGCACCTTCGTCCTAGCGACAGCCTGCTATGGCACGCACGTCTGCCTGGCTTCGATTTGTCTCGTTGCAATTCACTGTCTTTGCCACGCATTCGGTCGATTCTCTGCCTGCATCATGCGAGGCTTGTCACTACCTTCGCGTGAGCTCGGAGCCAATCAACGCAACTCCTATAGCTGATTGGTAAGACAGGCGAGAACAGTCCAGAACAATAGAGTAAACAATTAGCAACGACAATTTTGCAGCGGCGACCTTCGGCGACACAGGGCTCATCGCTCTCGCGGACGTCGCCTCCGCGGCGCCGGACGCATCCTCGTCCGGTTGCCAACTTCCCTCTTCACTATTCTGTACAGAATAAAGTGTCCTAACGAAATGGCGTCCTAATTCTAACAACTTGGGATATGGCCTGAAGTTGTGGCGTACTGAGCGTACACCATCACCGCTTAGACGCTACAAGGTTATTCCAGAGGGAAGTATATCTGGAAGCAAAAAAGAGAACCCTTAGAGGAGGAGAAAGCTGGAGGATGTATAACCAAGGGAGATTTGCGAAGATTGTATGCGCGACTGCTAGGGGTAAGTGCTGAAATCCGGGGAGATTTGAACTGTTATTAATGTGAACGAGGAGACAGAAGCCGGCTTCTAGTCTTCAAACCCATAAAAAGTTTAACTTAATTAGCTGGCATCCATCTGAGTAGGAGATATTTGGATGTTCCTGGTCTAAAAGTTTTCTAGTGAAACGTCTCTGGACATTTTCGATTTTTAAACGACCAGCCTCGTTCATCAAATCAAAGAATGGGCAACATAACTCGACAATGGGAAGTACAAACGTACGATAGAGACTTAATTTAATTTCAGGATGATAGAAATTGTAAAAAAATAAAGCCACCAATCCGGGCAGCTTTGGCTGTAATTCTGTCAACATGTAGCGAGAGATCAAGATTATTTGTGTAACTTAAGCCTAAATCCCTGATGGTGGTACATTCAGTCATATGTTTGCCTTGAAAGACCGCTGGTTGGGGTAACCTCTCAGGTCCAAAACACATCCACGAACATTTAGACGGAGAGAATTCCATTAGCCATTTTAAGCTCCAAGGGAGCAGGTAAGTCGGTATGGATTTGCCCCAGGCAGTGAATACCCGTAGATTGATTGAAATAATATACACATTTGAGATCATTGGTATAAATAAGGGATTGAGAATGTTTAACTGCCGCCGAGATATTTTGGTCTCGGTCATCGCGTCCGTCTGAGAATCGATTCCACCGCTGCAATCACCTTGACGGGTTTGGCATCAGCTGTTCTTAATGAATCTTCATGCCGTAACACCTGTATTTGATGCTTCGTCAGTTCCTTTAACAACAGTTTGTGCACCAGTTTGTCGTTCTTGGGAGGCGCTGGCTTAGATAGCTCTCTAAATTTGTCCTCTGGTGCTGTATCCAGTACCGCTCTCCGTTCGCGGACACATTCATACACCCTCTGCGCGAGCAGATTTGCATCTAAATCGCCCAAAAACTCATGCGATTTTGTCTTCTGTAGGATAGTACTCTGCTAAACCTACATGCCAAACCTACTGTAGCAGTCTTCAATGAGCATTATGATTATATTTCAGCCGTGTTAAAATGCAGTCGCCGCGCAAACGTCGTGTATAAAAGAGGCTTGCACAAGACACATAACGAACAAGTTGCTGTCGAGGCACATCTGCAGAAACCGATTCCAAGCATGCGTCGAGGAGTCTGTAAGGACCATAATGAGCCGAATCATGAGACCGAGGGATCCATTGCCATGGCAATAGACATCTGAGCTCATGTACCGAGTCTGAGGCAGTTATGAGCAGCGAAACTATGCCGGTGAAACCGGAAAACTACTCCAGACGCGGATAAACGAGCACACAAAAGCAGAAGGAAGGAATAACGCAGCTCCCAAGTCGCAGCTCACTCAACAGGACACAACCATACATTCAAGTTTGATGAAGCAGAAATTCTTGCTAAAGACGATAACCTCATGAGCCGTGAACTGCTCGAGTTATGATCTTTCCGTCCTCAGCAAGTGTAATGACCTTCCTTCTCCATATTCGGCACTGAGACTACCTTGGCAAAATAGTTAGCCCCAAGGAAACCTTGTGTCAATGTCGGCGGGTCGAATTGTCCAAAAGTTCACACGGATGATGAAATCCAGCAGTCGGCAACTCGACTGCGTGCGATGAGCGTGGGAGCTGGTAATCGTGGCCGGCACAGAAACAAATGGCAACTGCATATTTAAACATCTGGCCAGTCTAGCCGTGATGCTCTCGGGAGTTGCCAGCTGCGACAGGCATGTAGCAGCCTAGTAACTACACCCTATAAATACCGCAACGCCCGGAGAATTTACTTCCCTTATCTGACTCTGTCTCTGATGACGAATTTGAATGAGAATCCGAAACGTCGGGCTAATTAAGCTCCTGTTCTAGCGATCATGTCTCCTTCTTCACGAATTCTTCCCGGAACTCCCATTTTTGCTTTTATTGGCACGGGATACGTTCTACACTTATTAACCTACAATCAAAATTTTCACCGCGTTTGACGGCAACTACCTCCGTCAATGTAACTGACAGTCCGTGTCCACAATGCAAAGCAGTATTTACAGAGTGAAAAATAAGTCGAGCACCAATTGAGAGCATGACGGAATAGCACTGAATGCTGCAAAGTCCTCGCACGACCGATGATGGAGTAAGACGATCTGTACATATACCAGCAGATTATTATTTAACAGTTGTAAGCGAATAGGCTTAGCACAATCCTGGGATTTCCATGCATATCTCGTCCACATTTGCTTTGGTCCAGTACGAGGACGCAAACAAAACGACTAAAAGTGCATGCGGACGCAGTGGCTGACATAGCTAGACAGCCCGTTGCATGTCACGCATCAGTCGCTCCGTAAGTCCACACGGATCAGGCATGAGCGATTTCAATACGAGCACTATGAAGAAGTCATTGTTACCCGAACATCCTTTTTAAGAAGCGCAATTTTCCATGCTACTAGTGCTAGGACGCAGCAGTTCCAAAGCAAGTTTGTTTGTTTATAGTACGTGCACCAACAGCCTCGGACGCCACAGAATTGAGATACCACAAGGACCAAATTAAGGAACAAAAGAAGCCTGATTCTATCTCCAATAAACTATTTCCGTCCCTCTTCTGGCAACTTCTCACCTACAACTTTTAGCGGGATATGGTCTCCAGGAGTGCGACGTATTATGGTGAAGAATGTGCAGACTTGCCAGGAGGAACGAAACCCTGGTATCGCTTTGAAATGCCCTATCCCCTCCCACGCATCAGCAGACCTTCTGCCGGCTAGTGATCACATCTGACACAGCGGCCGAGGCAGCGAGAGCACCTGCGTAGTGTGTCGCACACAACAGTATAGATGATAGGGGACCCAGGAGTGAAATCGATGAATAATTCTAACATGTGCGTACATGGCCCTAGAGGAAATTACTGCACAAGCCATGAGTGATATTGTAGTGATGACTGTCGTGCAGGTGCGCATGGGCTGTAGGGGTGTCCAGTGGTGGGTTCACGTGACGGACGTGGTAGGTTGCTCATTTGCTTGCAGGCGTAAACTACGCCTAGCGTCCATTTGCTCGAACCTAACTCTCACGAGGCTCCCCGAAGCTACGCTCTGCCCAACAGCTACATCCCGTAACCGCCTTGGCCGGCAAGCTAAACAGGGTGAGTGTATCCATGTGTGCATCTCCGCGCACGGTAATCTCGACTTCGATGGTCGAATGGATCTTCGCCTCGGCGTCGTCAAGACGAGGCTACATCTGGTACACCGTAGGAGGCCACAAGGTAAGTAAGCCTCTCGGTTAGCAAAAAATGCTCTATTGTCTTTGTTTCGCCTGTTCTTGTTTGCCTGTTCTCTGTCTGATGTCGGATCTGTCCTTGTTAAAGCTGACTGCCGTTCTGTTGAATCTCCCCTGTTGCTTTTGCTTCTTGTTGTTCTGCCTGCTTGCTTTTGTGTGTCTGTCCATACTGGAAGCTAAATTCCACTTTGTTGATTGTGTCTGCTCACCGTTTATTGTTCAGCAACCACTTACCCTAGAGAATGACGGGAAAGCTCTGCATCCCGTCTCTCTACCCTCGTCTCCTTCAGCTTAGGGCGATGTCGTACGCTGTCCCAGGATAACTCGGGTCATTCTTTCACTAAACAAAGACGTAGCACATAGTTGAATTCGGTAGCCGCCTAACACACCTGAGCAGCCCCATTTAGGATAACACTACTCACCTGCGCGAGGGAAAAAGGGGCTAGAAAAGGTGCTTTAAACAAATTCTGGAGAACCACGCCGTCTAAAGGCTGACCGTAGCCTCAGACGAAAAACATATGGTCGAAACAATCAAACAAGAAACAACACACTCTCTTCTTCCTCTTCCTGCTCCCCGGCGCCCCACTTGCCGGACTGGTGGGGTGAGTTCACTCACTCTGGCAGCCCGGAATGTTCGTTCGCTTTAAGACGATACGAGGAGCAACCGACCGGAACGGAGGAGGACATTAGTGGCTCGGGAACTTGCGCACTACAAGGTGGACATCGCTGCACTCAGCGAGACCCGGTTCGCCGAACTACATAGTCCAACTGGAGGAGGTAGGTGCCGGCTACACCGTCTTCTGGAGATCTGACCTCATAGCAGAGAGACGGGACGCGGGTGTCGTATTTGTCATCAGGAACGACATCGTGGGGCGACTGTCCTGTCTGTTGCAGGGCATCAACGAGCGCCTGATGAGCCTCCGCGTGCCTCTTCGGGGAGGCAAATTCGCCACAATCATCAGCGTCTAAGCTTCCCCAGTGACCAACCGAACGCCTTAAGGAACAAATTCTACGAGGCTCTGCACGCCATCCTAACGACTGTGCCGAAGGCGGATAAGTTGATTGTCCTTGGTGACTGCAACGCCCGCGCCGGCACAGGCCATGCTGCCTGGAGAAGAGTGCTGGGTTCCCATGGTCTCGACGGCTCCAATGAAAATGGCCTGCTCCCCCTATGAACCTGCTGCGCAGGTCCTAGCAAACACACTATTCTGCCTCCCGATGCGAGAGAAGGCCACCTGGATGTATCATCGGTCGTGACACTGGCCCCCGATGGACTATGTCCTCATTCGGAGGCGAGACTGGCGGGACGTGCTGGTGACAAAGGCGATCCCGGATGCCGACGGGTGAGCTGACCATAGTATCGTCATCTCCAAGATGCGGATTCGCATACAGCCTCACAGGAGACCACAAGGTAAGCGACTCACAGGTGAGCTGGGTATTGCTTTTTTGTCCTTGCCTGCTCACCTTCCCCATTTCAGCAATGAGCAAGTTCAACGGCTAGCCAAACTTCCAGTCGCCGCCGCCGACGAGAACGCTTCCGTGGGAGACCGATGGCATCAACTACGAGGCAGAGTCCAGTCAACAACCCTGGCCGTCCTCGGTCACGCACGCAGCCAACACCAGGACTGGTTCGACGACAACGATACCGCCATCAATAGCCTGCTCCCAGAGAACCGCCTGCACAAAGCCTACGTCGACCGCCCCACCGAAGCCAACAACTGTTTCCTACAGTTAACGCTACCTAGGGCAACAGTGGCTCCGCGAGATGTAGGACATCTGGACGGTTCGTGAGGCCGAGATGCAAGAGTTCGCGGACCGCAACGAATGGAAGAACTTCTTCTCCGCTATCAAAGCTGTTTACTGTCAGCCGAGTTAGTGTACTGCACCTATTCTCAGCGCCGACGGGAGCACCCAACGCACTAAGGAGACGAATTCTACAGGGATGGGCCGATCATTTAAAAGGCGTCCTCAACCGTCCCGCCGCCACCGCCGCCGCCGCCGCCGCCGCCGCCGCCACCACCACCACCACGAGAACACCACGGTCGGTCAGTAGCTCCTCAGCGAGAAAGCGCCCGGATCGAACGCGATCCCTGCTGAAATCTACAAGCACGATGGATCCCAACTCATGGATAATCTGACCGCCCTTTTCCAGGAGATTTAGCGTAAAGGAGAAATTGCGCAGGATTTCAAAGACGTCACAATCGCTCATCTATATAAACGAAAAGTAAAATTGCAAAATCTGCGACAACCACCAACGCATCTCCCCACTGAACATCGCCGGGAAAATCTTTGATCGCATCCTTCTCAACCACCTTAACAACCACTTAGAACAAGGCTTACTGCTGGAAAGCCGGTACAGCTTTCGCCGTCATCGCGGGACCACGGACGTGATGTTCGCCACCCGCCAACTCCAGAAGAAGTGTTAGGAGATGCGGACCCACCTGTACTCCAACTTCGTGGATCTGATGAAAGCCTTCGATACGGTGAATCGTGAAGGACTGTGGAAAATCATACAGAAATTCGGCCGTCCCGAACGGTTCACTCACATGGTGCGTCAGCTCCACGATGACATGATCGCGCGAGTCACGGACAATGGAGCTGTCTCAGAGGCATTCACAGTGACCAACGGAGTGAAGCAGGGCTGCGTCCTCGCGCTTACCTTCTTCAGTCTCATGTTCGCTGCCATGCTGATGGATACCTACCGTGACGAACGCCCTGCGATACCCATCGCCTACATAACGGACTGCCAACTCCCCAACCACCAACGGAAGCACTTCCAGTCACGTGTATCCACAACTGCCGTTCATGAACTTCTCTTCGTCGACGCCTGTTCCCTCAACACCACCTCAGAAATACAAAGGAGCATGAATCTCTTCGATGCCGCCTACGAGAACTTCGGCCTGATTATCGACACGGAGAAGACGAGGGTTAGGCATCAACCGCCGCCCAATACAGCCCAGTGCGCCGCAAATTAGCGTGAACGGAACCCAAATGAAAGTGGTGGACACCTTCACTTGTCTGGGCAGCACCCTCTCCCGCACCACCAAAATCAACGACGAAGTTGCCCGCCACATATACAATGCCAGTCAGGCCGTCGGCCGTCAGCAGAACACCGTTTTGAACCGTCACGGTCTCCATCTCAACGCGATGCTGAAGATGTACAAGGCAGTCATCCTACCGACGCTGCTGTATGGAGCGCAGATCTGGATGGTCTACAAGAAGCATACGCGGAGACTGAATCGCTTCCACCCCTGCTGTCTTCGGTGGATACTGAAGCTGAAGTGGCAGGACCGGACACCCGGCAGTGACGTACTGAAGCGGAGGGGAATCCTCAGCATCTACATCATGATGGGACAACTGTAACTACATTGGGGTGTCCACCTCGTGCGAATGGACAACGAGCGGCTCTTCTATAGAGATGTCGCCAGGGATTCTCGCCGCCAAGGAGGCCAATTCCGTCGACAGATGGGCACTCTGAATACCTCCCTGAAGCGTCTGCAAATTAACCTGGCCAAGTGGAAAGACCTTACCTGAGACCGACCGACCTGAGGGAGGACAGTGAAGGCAGGAATAGCGGTCTACGAAGCCAACCGCATAGCCGCCACGAAAGCCAAAGGCGAGGTCCGCAAATCTCAACTGTGCCCACTTCGTGACGCCAGTGCCCAACCGGGAAGACGGGTTGCCCGTTAGCCTAGCTGCTGGCTACCCGGCGCGTCCACAGGTGGCGGATAGTGGGACGATCTTCAGTGAAGGTTAGCTGCGAAATAAGCACACCCAGGTCTGACGAATAAGCAGTCGCGGACCAGCAGCGACATTGCTACCAGGGGGCGGTGGGCTGAAGTCTGGCACGCTGAAAGCCTTATAAAATGCCGCAAAGCCCAATGACGGCATTGTGACATGGCGACCGTAAACCGCCATTAAATAAGTTTACTTGCCACCGCTGCCTTGTGGTTAGGTTTTTAAGCCAAAGCGCTAGAGGAGACAACCTCGAACAAACAATCGGAGCGGCTGTTGGGGACCCGCCCGTATTCGAAATTCCCAAGAAACCTCATGCAACATGTCCGATCACAGTACGACGACCCATGCTACGGCGTCCGCGGGAACCGACGCGCTCCGCAACCCTAGTCCAGTGGTGCGGGCGAATAGTATGCGAGCTGGACTATTCAATCGTGGACAGACTCTCGGTATTGGATGCTGGAATGTACGAACGTTCCTGGACCCTGGTACCCAAAGTCTGACCGCACGCAGCCTTCATCAGTACAACGTGGATGTCTGCTGTTTGTCTGAGGTACGACTCCCTGACTCGGGCTCTCGTGAAATAAAGGTCCCGGGAGTCGAATCCCACTTCACCCTGTACCACAGCGGCCCCCGCGATTCCTCTGGTCGACACGGGGTGGCGATCGCCCTATCACAACAAGCGGAGCTTGCGCTACTTGCTTGGGAACCAGTAAATGACCGGATGGCCTACGTGCGACTGAAGGGTCACTTCACGAACATCTCCATCGTCGCTGTGTAGGCACCAACTTCGGCTGCCGAACAGCGCGATAAAGAGGCGTTTTACTCTCAGTTGCAAGCGCTAGTTAAAAGACTGCCTCCCCGCGATCTGCTGATTGTTGCTGGCGATTGGAATGGTCGAACTGGACCTGGCGACCCCACAACCAGTCATCTTCTTGGCCGCTTTGGGCTTGGTTCCCGATGTGAAAATGGTGAGAGATTGCTGAATTTCGCTGATCGAAACCGACTGCTTGTCACCAACACATGCTTCCAGCATCACAAAACACATCTGCTGACCTGGTATTCAAACGACGGTCGTACGGCCAATCAGATTGACTACATACTAGTCAGCTCAAGGTTCCACGGCCGGGTTCACGATAGCAGATCGATGCGTGATGCCGAAGCTGGTAACGCCCATGGGTCGGACCATGTCCTCGTCCGTACACGCCTGAAAGTTCATCTCTCATCCGCACCAAAAATGCCACGTCCTAGACACCTCAATGTCGCAAAAATCCGGCAAGCCAGCACTGCCGAGGCCCTAAGCAGAGAAATCCGGACCTGTTTTACGGCCCGAGCCGACGGAGAAGTCAGTAACCAGTGGTCGTCACTGAAGACATCAGTCTATGGGGCAGCTGAGAAAATCCTTGGATAAACCCAGCGACGCCGCAGTGACTGGATCAGCGGAAGAACCCTGCAGTTGTCTGCTCAGACGGCTAGAGCCAGGTTCCGCAACGATGACTACTTCCGCCAACTTCGGAAGATGACGGCAAAATCGGCCAGGGATGACCGGAAACAATATTGGGCTGAAATAGCGACATCCATGGAACAGACCTCGAACGTTGGTGACGCTCGAAAGCTCTATCGTCTGATCCGCCAAGTTAGCGGTAAGCCCTCTACACTGAGTGACTCTGTTCGCGATGTGAACGGCGGCTTTATTGCTGACAACTCGGCCAAATACGAGCGCTGGCGTGAGCACTTTGAGCACCATCTCAACTTCGATACCCAACCTACATCGCCCTTGTTCTCCTCCTCAGCGGAGTTTTTTCCCTCTCCTACCTATGCAGTGCCATGCGATCCCCCCTCCGAGGGAGAAGTCGCCGATGCCATACGAAAGTTGCGCAACAATAAGGCACCCGGAGAGGACGGTATACCCGCTGAAATCTTTAAGTCTTGTGTCGACACTCTGGCGCCCTGGCTCCATGAGGTGACTGAACGAGCGTGGAGAGACGAGGTTGTTCCTGATGACTGGGGCTTAGGCATCCTTGTACCTATCCTCAAGAAGGGAGATAAGACGAGATGCGAAAACTACCGCGGCATAAGTCTCATCGACTTTGCTGCGAAGATCTTCGCTATTGTCCTACTCAGACGATTCCAGGCTGTGCGTGACTCAAGGACGAGGCCCAACCAAGCCGGATTTCGTGCTGGACGTGGATGCGCAGATAAGATATTCATACAGAGGCGCATTCTCGAATTTCACCATAGCTACCAACAACCGACGGCCGTCTGCTTCGTTGACTTTGCCGCCGCGTTCGATTCCGTTCACCATGAGTCCCTGTGGCGGATAATGGCGCTAGATGGTGTACCGGCAAAAATAATCGCCATGATCAAGGCCTACTATCGTTCCACTACTGTGAGAGTCCTGGTCCGTAACAATCTTTCCCAACCGTTCGGTATTCGGTCTGGCGTCCGACAGGGTTGTATCCTGTCACCCATACTGTTCAACTACGCTATTGACTGGATCCTCGGGAGGGCCCTACGCGACAGTGGCGGCGTTGAATTTGCACCCGGACATCGACTGACTGATCTCGATTATGCCGATAATATCGCCTTACTTGCTTCAAGTTTTGGTGATCTGCAGTCTATGGTGTCACGGGTGAACGAGGTCGCTAGATCAGTCGGTTTGTCCATAAACGCTGGGAAGACCAAAGTATTCTCAAGCTGCATCCCTGACCAGGAGAAGGCACCCCTGGGGATTTATGGCTGTCAATTTGAAGAAGTGGACAGTTTTAAATACCTCGGGGCGCGGCTGCTGTCTAATGGACAGAGTAAGGACGACATTGTCTCCCGAATCGATGCTGCCCGCTGGGTTTTTTCAAGCCTTCGGAAATGCCTGTGGAACCGACGTGACCTCTCCATCGCCACTAAGATTCGCGTGTACCGTGCATCTGTCCGGTCTTTCCTTCTCTACAGTTGTGAATGCTGGGCTTTGCGCGCGGCAGATGAGCGAAAACTGGAGGTATTTGACCACCACTGCTTGAGGATCATCCTTCGAGTGAAGTTAACCGACTTCGTCTCAAATGAGATAGTCCGCGCTCGCTGCGAAAACATCGCGAGGATAACTCAGGCCATCCGAGAAAGACGACTGAGGTGGTTCGGGCATGTTCTTCGTCGTCCACCTCAGGAGCCCAGTGTTACTGCCCTTGATCCAACACCGTTGCCCCATTGGAGGCGTCGAAGTGGGGGTCAGTTCAAAACCTGGCTCGACACTGTCCGTCAAGACATGGAGGTGGTTCTTGGACCTTCGGTATTCGGTCTCCGTCGTTGGCGAAGGGAATGGGTTGAGCTGTCTAGATCTGCTGCCGCGGATCGTCACGCGTGGAGAGGTACAATTCGGGACATCATCGAGGCCGGCTAGATCAGGCATGATCACAGCCGTATCAAGTACAAGTACCAGTGCCCAACCGCCTCCAACACGTCCACGATGCCTACGGACATCCCGGGCGCCGATTAGAGTTTTTGGACATCTCCGGACCAACTGCAGCACCCAGACTGCACCAGGCGTTGCCTCTCCCACGCCGTCAATTAACGTCGAACCACTACTACCATCCTCCTCCTCCACCGCCTCAACGTCTGCCGCTGTGGCCTCTGCCATGCCCATCGACATTACACACAATCCCGACAGACCAACACTATCCCCAACGCCAGGATGAGGACCTGGTCTGTACCTTTCCTCATTGCGATCGGGCCTTCACCTCACGCACTGGCCTGGTCGGTCACTTGCTAATCCATCGCATAGAGGCTGGAGAACCAGTGCCTGGAGCACCGACCTACACCCGCCGCGTCCGCCTCCACTGTCCACGTTGCACTCGCATACTTATTCACCGCATGGGTCTATTAGGCCACATGCGCGTCCACGAAAACCCGCGGTAGACAACCGCCGGCTGCATCACACCATCACATCCTTTCTCATCAGCATCTAACCGCACATCAACATCAACCACCTCAAACACCTAACTGTCACCTCCCACGCAAGTGGGGAGTGTGCGTCTCGGCTCCCCTGCTGCATGTGACCGGAGTCTGAGGGGTAAACGGTGCGTCGAGGGCCGTAGCTAGGGAGGCAGCCGACTGACATCCCAACTCAGTCCACGCAGTCTGCCCAGTGGTGTATGTGCTATACCTATACCTGCCGCATTCGCCTCCACTGCCCTTGTACATTCATGCGTCACATGGGCCTATTCGGCCACATGCGCATTCACGAAGACCTGCGGTAGACAACCGCCGGCTACACCAAACCATGACATTCTCCCTCCCCAGCATCCCATCAGGCATCAACAGTACCCAACTACTACCTCCCACGCAAGTGGGGAGTGTGAATCTTGACTCGGTCTCTGTGCGGCTCCTGTTGCATGAGTGACTCGAGCCTGAGACTATCCCGGTGCGGCAGGCCCCGCGGATTGGAAGGCTGCTGACTGACGCCCCAATTCAGTCCACGCAGTCCGTTCAGTTATGCGTGTTTGCATGGGGTGGCGAACTGGTGGGCTGAGAGCGAGGCTGATGCAGCTCCTTACACGGCACTCTCAAGCATGTGAGGTACGCCGCTCAACCCCCGTTGTGTGTAATCTTGATGCTTGTGTTTGGGGGGCCAGGTAGTGCATGTGGCGCGCACAGACAAGGTCACTAGACTGTGTCGGCCACCGCACTCATTTCCCACTGCAGTCAACTGACCGGCTCGGACAAAGGCTGAGGCATGGGAAGGGAGAGTGAGGTGGACGACTCGGCACATTTTCCGCACTATAAACAATCTGACGCGCTCGAAGCTATCACGGTGCACTAAAAGCCGGTCGAACTGTCGTGTGTGTGCACATGACGGAATAGGTCCAAGCGATAGGTAAGGCGTGGGTAGGGAGAACGGGCGTGGTCATGGCTCCCATCTGTCCTCACTCCAAGACAACATCCTAATACTCGTTCTTTGTCGAACAGGTGACTACCTGTCGTGATGGAGACACAGCCCTGACGCATAAGATAGCCGCCAGCGTTGCATACGCAGTGTCAACTTATCTCAACTGCAATGGTATTTCCTAATCACGTATCGGTCTGTCCGGACAGGGGCAAATAAATTGCAGCACAACCTGCGTCAAATAAACTGTCTTGAACACGACCAGTCCACAGGACTTCACATGCTTTAAGGCATAACGATGTGGAATGATCGTTGTGCTTGGAGAAGACGCATTCTGCGTGTCTTAACTAATGAAAGCGGCAAACAAACTCGAACTCACTTTAGAAATATCATGTCTTCTCGATTCGTATCAAAGCCAACCGGTAGAAAAAGGCGCACTGCTCTCGGAGTGTTATCTACGCCACCTTTATCGGAGGCGTGTCAGGGCTCATAATACAAACAGATAGGACAACCACAAAGAAGAAAGCATGTAACTCCTTTATGAAACAAGCCACAAAAATAAGAGGATCAGATATGTATAAAATCGTAGGACCACCCACAATTTGCGCAGGTGGTGCGGGGCACGTTAAGAGGTGACAAGATCAAGCTGGCCAAAGACAAAAGCAACAATGGCAATGACTATTTCGCAAAACATCAAGCGCCTGTCAGTGTTGTTGGAGGCCGTCTGGTCCGATTTCTAAAAATGAGAGGCGAAGGCAGTGATAGCAGTTAATTTGGAATTTTCATTTTGCAAAAACCATGGCTAAGACACGCCGATACAAAGGGTATCGGAATGTAGTCGGAAGTTCAACGCTACATGAATCGTAGCATGGACATCGATTGTGGCCTGTTTTTACTTAAATGACTGGGAGCGCAAAATACTAGGTCTAAGTATTTTAGAGTATATGGGAAACAGAAAGACTGCAAATTGCGTGTACTTCACACTACCACACAAAAAGGGACATCAGAAGTGATGGCACCACGACCGATGGAAGCAAATATTGACACTGCGCACAAGCCGGGATCACTAGTGCTCAATGTGTTGACCTAAGTTCAAATCTCATATAAACATGGTTGACACAAACAATGGGGACTAGGACAGTCGTAGCTAGGGAACTATACTTTAACCCCGGGCTCGAGTCTTTTCGGCTAGGTCGTGGGACGCAGGTGTGCCGTATCGTCCTGGAGCTCCGACCCGAAGACCTTACAGACAATCGCATAGCAGTGATCAATTTAAAAACATCACCCCTCTCCAGGAGGGGATTCGTAGCGCGTCTTATACTGTCACTTTGCATACCACAATGATCCCATTTTCTCCCTGCAATTTCAATTCGCAGGTGTCTACGCGTCCCTTGCACTGTCGGTCCCACGGGAAAATGATTCAGTAAATTTGGTGAGGACTGCTTCGTTAAAGACTTTCACACATTTGTACGGCCACAGTTAGAGTTCGCTATTCAGGTGTGGGAACCCTGGACCTCTAAAGATCTCAGCATCCTTGAGAAAGTTCAAAGGCGGGAAACAAAACTCGTAAGTGGACAGGGTTCACTACCCTATGAAACGCGACTAACCAATCTCGGCCTTTTTCCACTGAGTTCCAGACAGCTAAGAGGCGACCTTATACAAACATCCCGTATAATGCGCGGCCAGGACTGCTGTGTCTTACCTGCTGATTTCTTTGAGTTGGCATTCAATTCATCTCCCTCAGAGACTGAGATAGCACCAATCATCCATAGACAGACTACTGTACAACACATTTATTAACGTTAATGTTTTTAACACTTGGAACAACTCGTTTATTTGTCTGGTTCCGAAGACTTTGTCAATCTGAAAAAAATTCTGTAGCTGGTTGATGTTTGCATTTTCAAATTTTTGATATAATTCGCTTGCTTGTAACAAATAGGGAGTTCAAAGGTTCAACACCTATGTTTCCCTCAAATAAACTGGAAGCGAATCTGAAAGACGGATATTTATATCAACCCTTAAAGGCTCATGGCAGACAAGAGGGCTTCGGTTAGACAGAAAGAAATATGAAAAACTCACGGAAGCTATTTTTCGAAATGATTTGGCCAATCGACGAAGAGAATGGTAGGTGTCTGGATGAAGCGGTTGTTCAAGAGCTAAGAGGACTGAATAAATCCACGGTTCCTTAACATAAAAAGGTGGCGAATCATTTCCTGGCATAGACTTTAAGACGTGAGTGAGACAAATTGGCGAGATAAGGACATCAGAAGTGACATCGCGTTTAAGTCATAGTGAGAAATACTTGCCAACACAAAAGAATGCGACCTAACTGAATACAAAAAACAGGGTGAAACTATTTCGGGTTGTAAATTCGGTATGACGAAGGGCGACCATCTAATTGGCATCTAAGGGTCAGAATGGCATGAGTTTGATTTGCCTTGAAAGGACGGCTTTACTGAGCCATACAGAGGACTATCTGTTTTTAAATAGTAGACGGCGATAGTCAACCACAAGTCGGCTGGGCAGAAATAGCGCCACAAAAATCCAACTACAAATGGCATTCCTATGAATATAAGTAAATAATCGGAGGTTAAAGTGTAAGGCTCAAAATAAGCTGCCTTCTGGAAGAAAAAAATGACATTGATATTGCGCCTCGCTACTAAGGCCGAGGGAGTTTATTTGGCCAGTGTATAGGGTAATCGGGGCATGTAACACGAGTTAGAGAGAGGTTCACGCCATGTCATCCACCGCCTTCTATATCATCACCGGCTGACGGAAACGCTCGAACAAGCTACTGGTAGGAGGAACGTGGACTAGGTGAAACTTACACTGGGGTACCATTCCTCGAGGCAAATCAGCGCATTTCTCATCATAGTAAACCTGAATTCCAGGAACGCTACCACAACGGGCTAAAATTCGTGGACAGAAGGTTACCAATCGACCGGCAAACTCGGTCATCTGGAGCGCGGGTCGGATTGCAATGGCTACTTCTTGATATGGCTCTCATAGAACTTGCCCATGCGGGATTGAGACCTATACATCACTTAAGCACAACTAGTACGACATTAAAGACCATCTGATGAGTGATGCGCAGACCGGCTGTTTAGCTTTGCCAGTCACGGTGTCCATTCTCACCACCGCCAGGCCTAAGAGTACCTAACCATTAAAATACCGTAGATGCGAGCAAGGCAGACGTAATGAAAGTTCATTTGATCATAGAGAAATTGATGCGCAGGTCACTACCACAGCCTACTTGGTAAAACGATGGACAAACTACTGCACGGCAACGGAAAACAAAATAAACAAGGGGATGTTAAAAATGGCACTCTGCAAACCAAGTAAATTAACTCTAAATATGAAAGGACAGAGAAAAAATGCAAGAAATTCCTAATCTTTCGAAACACTTACAAGGCTACTATTCCAATTCGTGGGTGTGCATAGGGGCATTAGTGTTTGGAGAATCTCAACGACAGTTTTCTAAAACGGCAGATTTCCATGAGTGCTACTATCGTAAACAAACTTGTGACAGAGAATTGAAGTGCGATATCCTCGGCGTAGTTTGAGAAAACCAGGCTCTTGAATCTGCGAGTTCCATCTCCGAGGATGAAGGGTTCTAGAAGTAATGACAATGATATGAAGTGTCTTAA
>CACRXP010001296.1:39621-82622 GCA_902702965.1 Spirometra erinaceieuropaei
CGACCGGACTCAGTTACATCTTCATGTTTGACGAGGCCGAAATTCTCGCAAGAAGTGACAATCGCGAGCCGCGGGCTGCTTGAGTCATAGTTCTACGAGCCGCAGTCAATCAAAAAGTGCGATGGCCTCCTGCCCTCATTCTCTGCTGAAACTTCGTCAGGGCTCAGTAACTATCACGCGAAAAATCAACAGCGGTGACAAAATTACGGCAATTAACGACTGATATGGGGACTAACACGTAATCATCGCATCATCTACGAGCCCCGGCGATGAAAGCTAGAGCTGCTAATTAGACTCGGCGCGTGGTGGCGTGACAACTGCGAGCTATGAACATTGCACTCTTTGTGCCTTAATCAACCTTGCTTGCAACTGTCTCTGATGACGGGCCCGAGTGAGGATCTGGAACGTCAGGCCAATACATTTTTCTTTCTAAAGATCGCATCTTCCTATTCCGGACTGCTTGCTGAAACTTGCTCCAACTTCCATTGGCATGTATGGTGGTCTCAAGTAGATTTTATTTTGACCCGTAAGCATGGCCAAGTCTTCAACGGTCTAGGACGCGTGACCGCTGTCAGGACCCGTGGGAATTGTTCAGAGCTGACTAATCCTCTATGCAAAGGCATCGGCAGCACGTCCGCCAGGAGCGAGGGAGTCACGCCGTTGCGACTCGCGCGGAAAGAACCGCACCCCCACGCCCATTCCTCCTTTTCACGAGGCTTCAGTAGCATGAGTAAGCCAAGACGGTTGATGAAATTGGACGCAGTAGCGGCCTCCAGCCCTTTTTCGACCTTAAGGGATGCTGGGAGACAGTGTATCTCCACGAATAGTGATCAGGTAGGATGAATCCGGAGAATTCGACCGGCGTCCTACCCGAATGGGTGGCAGCACTGTGATTATGAGCGGGAGAGGAACTGCGTGCCAAACGACCCAAACTATCTTCATTGAATTGCCCGAGGTATGTTCGCGAAAACGCAGCACGCGTCGCGTCTAACTAGTGACGAAGTCGGTGTACCTAAGTCGAAGGATCATTCTCCAATGGTGGTTGTCAAAAATCGCCCGTTTCTCTTCAATTTCGATACGCACAGCCTAGCGCTTACGACCGCAAAGAAAGAGGACCGACTGGCCGTCCGATAGGTAAGGATCATGATGATTATTCGGATATAGTGATGGGATCATAAAAATCGTCAAACGCCAACGGCCGGATGAGAATATCGTTTCTGGTCTACTCAGCTGGCAATAGAGTGGTCTGGATATCTTACTGCGTTCATCATCCACTGAAGAAGAGAAAGTGAGTTCATGGACTAGATTTCATTCGTACTGACGAATTGGAAACTTTCTTGTTTCTAACATCAGGGTACTTTGCTTGATGTTCCTGCAAATCTCCAGTTATGGGGTCTTTCCCCTACCGCATATTATAACGGAGCTCGACATACGAACGTCCACCTGCCTGTTTGCTGTTAATTAATTTGGATTTCTTCGAGATCAATAGCGACATGCTCGCGTGACCTTTGTCTCCTTCGCGGCTGTCGTAGTTGCACCAACTTAGCATTCTTGTCAGTTAGTAGACTGACCAGTCGTTGTTGCTCGTGTGAGTTGTCCTCGACCTCGCGTGTGCGTCGGCGACGCAGCGTTCCACACTGGCCATGTGACCTCCGTCGACCCCTCCCCTCTTTTCCGCGGTTGTCAGCTATCGACCCCGTGTGATTTCGTTCGCCTGTCTTACTGACCCTGTTTGAATCGATTCGAGCCTTGTGCGTAGCGCCTAGTAGGCCGGATGAGGGTGTACAGCTCGGCTAAGCGTGCCAGTCCAAGACCAACTTCCAGCAACAGCGCACCGTCGGATAGACCAGACAATTCTCGTAACTGTCTCGCGGATTGGAGACTTCCGGGATATCCATTTATTGCTGCCTTCTTTAGGTAGGCTGCAAGACGAAGACGAAATCCTGTGCTCAGAGCGTCCGTCACTCTGCGTACTCCATAAAGGATAATTTAAACATATTAAGTACTACTTTTAACCGAGATAGGTGGAATGTCGCGGTTGACTCGCAGAAATCCCAGTTCCTCACTCTAAACCCAGACTTTAACTTAGCAATTAAAAAGAGTAGGGCATAAAGGTCTTGCGCATGGAGGTTGACTCCGAAACTGTTAAAGTTGAGCTTGAGAGGTACATTTGTCATCGAAATTATTCGAACGCTCTCTTCTGATGTCTAGCTCATTATAGATCCTTACGTCAGCTTAATGATCTCTACTTTGGAGCTGCAAGTGCATTCGAGAAAGCACTCATTTGGAAGCGCTTCTAAAAATCCGAAAGAAGTTTTAGATTATCTGTCCAGCCGAGCGCCACCTGCCTACTTTACTGACTACCTTCTTGATAATACGAATGTCTTAAATTGGAGAGGACACGGCCTAATTCGTCCATCCTGCCATGTGTCAGACGTAAAACGCCTCAAAAACTCAACCCTTCCACCCCAAGAAGTGAGCGACTTGACGCGGATCCCCCGAAAGACACAAGAAGAAAAATGGTATTGCCCCCAGGCCGGTCCTTTGAGCGCGCGTTGAACATTTCTACCGGCGTCGTTACGAGTTACGGTGCAAGTTCGAGCACGAAAACTAAGTAGCTGACATTCACACGGCGACTCCTAGATCGGCCTCAAAAGATACAGTGAAAATATAACTTGGATGTAGTTGTGGCTTCTTGAGTTCACTCGCTGAAAAATCGTCTAAATCACAAACTACTCAGGAATGCAAGCAGGACATAAGCTAATAATTCTAGTTTTAGGGCACAAGACTTACCATGTGAAAATAAATGGTACAATTCTCAAACACATTGTTGCAAATTTTACATATTCCATGAAAACAAGGCCATTTTGACGCGGTTCGCAAAGGTCTGAGTCTAGCCTCGAAGCGTTTTAAGAATTTCTACTAAACCATTACGACTTGGCTTACTATCACCGGGTGCTTGACAAACATTTAACTAGGTCATCAATATAAGAGAAGCGCGTTATATTTATTGCGGAACCAGCCATTGTACGAATAGTATGAACCGGAGGACTTCGGCAGTGTTGGCAGGTAAGCTATGTGTAGGGACCGTCGACTAGCGCTTATGTTTTCTAAGTGGCCGTTCAAAGCATTGGTACATGTACAAGTGCTTTGAACAGCCACTTAGGAAAGAAAAGCGTTAGTCGGCTGACAGATATACTTATTCGCCGAACAAATACAAGTCAAATACGTAAAATAAACCAGAAATTACATGAGAACGAGGTGTAGTTACACAATTTTGCAGAAGTCTAGCGTGTTAGGCGATGGATACACCAAAGTCTGGATTCGCAACTTCGACATCACATAAGTGCCCTTTAAAGTGACCATTGAAACAAATCATTTTAAGTTTTTCTAGAAATGTATTTCATGTCTAATAAGTATGACTTAACGTCGCCTTCAGAAAAATGATAATTTATATGTTCACACGAAAAGTTTTAAAGTGAATTATCAAAACTCTATTGGCGGTCGGGCCATCCGGCCCTATGGCCTTGTCTACTGAGCAAGGAAGTCTACTACATTCGGGCTAATTTTTTGTATGAAAGTCCAAGACAGACAAATCAGGAATAAATCGTCGCATTGCAAGGTGGGACTATTTAGATCACATCGGTCGCAACTCAACGCTCAAGTTGCTAGTTTTAAAGAGAAACCCCGACGTCGTTGTCATAAGAGGAAAGTCGCAAGAATCAAAATCCTAGATGTCTATATTATAATACAGGGATGCTGTCTTTTTCGCGGATACCGTTGAGTAGACATGAGTGTAGGATAGTCGTATGCTTCACGCCGGGAATTTTGTCGGCTAAATTAGTTAATATTCGGTGCCCGGAAGTGAATCTGTCTTGACAAGGACGAGGACGATTAATTTACAAAATGGGAAAATTCTGTCGCTTGGTTCACTATTAAACCAGGTGAGGACGACTGATCGTTAGTCTCTCCAATCAGTCAAGGAAGTGCCCATCCGCAATGAGGTTCTATTTGCCACGGACTTCAATGTCCTGGATGTTGACTTGGCTAAACTTGCAGTCATCGGTGCACGTAATTTCTTTAATTAAAAGTCGGTGAATCTTACGCTTGACTTCTCTTCAACACAGAATTTCAAGGCATGGAGGCGATTTAGAGACAACCAAAGAGTCAATTGCTCGAACCAAGTTTTCAAGAACCACTCGGGTCATGGTTGATGCAATAATTATTTGTCAGTCCGTAACCGAGTCATTTTATTACTATTATTTCATGGTCGTTTTGATTCATAGCGTAAAATTGACTCGCCAGTTTTTCTAGCTGTTATCGTGGCTACTGGTCAGCCTCACTGTCATCGCGTGGGTGGTAATTCTACCTAGGCGAAATTTCATCAAAGCATGTGAAAGCGGAAGGTCATTTTGCTTTTTGGTCGAATGTAAGCCAGCGAGTCGCAACTTAGGCAGCTTATGACTCAAGCGGTGGTCACCTCTTGCTACGATTTTGGCCCCATCGAACCTCAGTGTGTGATCGGATCCCATAAAACTAGCCACGATCTAGGATTTATTATCACTCCACCTCACTACTGCTGCATGTTCGGCCATTTACATTCGGACTATTTTCCCAGTTTCTCCGACGTATCTGCCTTGTCCGCGACTGCACCACATCCGGTAAACGAATCCCGACCCTTCTTGCCATGGTAATGGGTCTTGCGGTCTCATAACCTGAAGCTAGATGGTTGCCTTCGGTCTGTGTTCAACTTCAAGTCCGAGTAGTTTAGGAGGCGGCGACGGCTTTCGAGGTGCTCTTCCCACTTGATAACGCTCATCAAAATTTGAGACCTGTTTAAATTTGCTCCTCTTAGCATTAACGCATGGAGTGGTAAACTATTTGCTCTACGCGCCCGATTAATATAGTGTAGGTCAGTGACGTTTCCGTCTCACTGGAATGCGTCTCGGAGCGCCGGTGTAGCACTCTTACGCAAACGAAAGTTTACACAATTAGATAGTTGATGTTAGTGCTCAGTACTTGCGTCGTATTTTGCCGTTTTCCTTAGGACTTTAACTTACAGACCAACACTAGTAAATCATGAGTGATAATACCAGACCTCAGGCTATCGAACTTCTTGTCTCAGTAGTTGCATCTACCTCTTCTGAACTGTTTCCCGGAACTTGCCTGTTTGCTTCTCTCAGCAAGGTAGCCAAAAGGTTATCGGCGCTCGTGGAGCGGGCTGAAATAAACGAATGAATAAACATAAGTCGCAGTGAAATTGACTGCAGTTCTGGATATTCTGCAATCAAATCGCATCCCATCAGACGGGTAAGGGGTTTAATAAGTTGGATGGATGTCAACCACGAAGGTATGGTCTGTGTGGCATGCTCAGGGTAAATTCATAAAGTTTTGGAAATGGAGAAGTAGAAAGACTGCCTAAAATGGCAATGGAGAAATAAAGAACCCTCTTTTGTCATTTACAATAATATGAAGTTTTTGGCATCAGAAATCTTTTCGTTCCTAGGCGCGGGAAAACGAAATATGACATAACAACTGCCCCCCCCCCTTGGGCGCAGTCATGGTCATTCGCTCGATCTCACTTCGGGTATGCTGTTCAGGGCTCGAGTCCGTGGTTTAGGAAGGATTAAAACAACTGGAAGGAGCGCAACCAGGTACTACAAGGTAAATCAGGAATCTTAGTTATCTGCCTAAGGAAGCCATACTTGGCTGTACTTACTTTGTTTCCCCCATTTACAGGAAAGCGCGCAGAAACATCTCTTAGACTTACCGGATTGCCAGAGGCCGTGCGCGGGCCCTGGAAGTTGATGACTTCTTAGAATTCACTGGGGCGGACCACCCATGTGGTCATCCCTTTAAACTACAGAGAAAGCTAGTCCACTCGGTCGTCAGACGGAATGCCTTACTGCAGAGCGTCGTTGGAGCGGAGAACGGACTTTCTGACGCGATGGTTCTTTGAAAAATTAATGAAACATTCGAATGCGACCTAGACACTTATTTTCTGAGAAATTACTGTGCATATAATCGCGATATTGCAGGTGGCGACCGTTTGCGCCTGCCTTTCAGATACCCACGACTTTAAATTTTCAAATTTACTACAGTAAAAATTAATTTGATGGCAATTTTCGGATAGAAATTGGAAACACTTGTTCTCTTACTAAAGTGACTTAAGTTCACTCGACCTCAACCAATGACGTTGTTCATCAAACCTCCCGGCACTCGGATTGTGAACAGGCCTACCTCCTTCGAAAAGCCCTTCAGCCGGAAACCAGCCACTACGCTTCCGTATATAACGCATTTCAGTGAACTCCTAGAAAGAGAGGCAAACAGAGTTGGTTAACTCTGTTGTCTGCTAAAGAAGCCAATGATCCAAATATAACAATGCTTTCCTAATTGCCCGGCGCACTTCCAAAACAGAAGTAGAAGTCGCACATGGTGCTGCTCTCGAGTAAGCAAACTCGTCGTGTACGTAGTGCCACTTCGACAGGACTACACTGCAACATCCTGCAAATGAGTATCTATGCAACTTCAGGTAGATTTCGATAATGCGCAGACTTCATTTTCACAACTTATTTGTTCTAATGCAACGTCTCTGTTGTCATACCCGGCGTTGTTTGATATTGCATGCTTTATGCGGTCAACTAAGGCATCGTTTACGTTTTCCATGACCTGTCAGTCACTATATGAATTAATTTTATCCCCTAAAAATCACACAGTACGCCCTCCCAAGGCGTTTAGGTCTAATTACGAGGCTTATATAGATAAGACACTGTCGCTTCAATCTTGGGGGCTCGTTCGCTGTCCAGACATTTTTCGTGACTGTGCCGCGGTTAATGCTATCCGTAGCCAAGCCAGAACTCTGTTTGGCTGCACACATCTTCTGAATGGTCGTCAAAAAGGCGATGAGAAGCGAGTCGCGTATATGTGAGTGAGGACTTTACGTTTGGGCCACTGGACCTCTAATGTCTTTCCTGAGTGAAATCTGACTGCTGGCTCAAAACAACAAAAGAGGTTACTCGTTAGTTGCACCCATTACTCCTTTCAACACCAACGACGATTGTGAAATTCTGTCTTTCTGAGGCACTTTATGCCACGGTCGATTTAAACTTGTAACATTATTTAAACGGCAGAGATTTCAAACTTTCTGAGTTTCACTGATTTTTAACTATAAGAGTCACAATTTTGCCGGAATCGGTGGACGTTAGAGTATGAAATCAATTTCCTGAGTTTTCTGTTGGTGCATGAAACGCCATTGATTTGCTTATTGTAGGGAATGCTGTCATTGCCACTGTCACCCCTAAGTCCACGTAAAGACTCACTACAGCATGATTGGTTTCATGTTAGATTTCCAAGTCAATAGCATTATTTATAACAAAATATTGCCCCTGTTAGCACATGTCCCCTTCCCAAGGACTAGGCCAAACGGGAATTGAGGGAATCCTGGCCAATCTAACGGATCCCTCCTACTCTGTTTTAGCATATTAATTCTTTCAGTACAGATAGTGTGAGTACGTTGCCTACGTAGTTAACTATGTGGAAACAATCTTAGAAATAAACTGCCTTCCGTTATTTGTTTTCGGAGAACTGGAATGGACTAGGACACCCATTGAAGTCCCAGCTGTTGGTCTTTACACATGGACGAGAGTTGACGGGTCATCTATTGGGACTTAAACAGATGACCCAGTCCATTTTAGTTCTCTGAAAGCAAATAGGGGGAAGCAGTTTACTTGAACCATTGTTTCTATGAGGCCATCTACGCACAAAACATACTCAGACTACCTATACTACACAAACTTTCAGAATTATTACTTCGTTGTGCTAAAAAATAAAAGACAAATAAAATTTTGGTAGCCTCCGTTTGACTTTTTCTTAGCCCCCTGGAGGGATCATTTGTTAACAGGGCTCCACTTTGATTTTTGATCAGCCTGTTCTCATGACCTACTGATTCACATTAAGTCGCACGATTGGCCTGATTTCTTATTTTACCGGGATGTTAATTTTTAACCGCAAATATTGGTCAAGTTTTGAACTTACCTGTACCTCGTGTTGTTACTTAAAAGAAGGTAATTCGTGTTACCGGAGAAAATAAAAGGGCATACAGTGTTCCGCCACCATTATGGTCGGCGCTTTCTGCTGCTGCTGGTCCCATTTGTACCTCGGTTAGACTTTTTAACACCGAACAATACCGAGGCCCAAGCGTATTTCGCGCCGAAGCCAACAATTCAATAAACCCCTAAGACCTTTATCGAAAGTTTCTTTTTATCCCCCGTGGCCTAACCAATGCTACATAACCATTCTGATAATTCGTGTAAAATTTCGTCCAATATTAGTAATAGGTTCGATGGAGTGGTCTGACTTGCAGTTACATCTTGACCCTAAAATAGTCTCGCAGGCCGACTGTAATGCAAAATTGGTCAAATCAGAGGTCGCTCGTTTGGGATCAACGCAGGTGGAAAAATGCAATGCTTGCATGTACGCGAGAAGTAGAAAGTCAATTTACCATCCTCTCCTTGCTTAAATTGATTACATTTATGATCAGGGACTATACGATATATTCGGCTGCATAGTGCAGTACACACACGCATATTTTTTAAATAGGCTGCATGTCAGCATACAGCCGGAACTTTGACTGTACTCCAGCCTAGTATGCCGATCGTACTAGTTCTAATCAAATCAGTCACTTTGCAACGCCAAAGTTTAACAGGTGGTCTGAAGGACCATTTCACATAGTGGGGGTAACAGTAAGCCAGTCCACCCGGTTAACTGAAGAACTCAACTAATATGCCCAATCATGAAAACCTACTATATGCTTCGTTGTCCAGGCGGTGTAGTAAATGACTGTCATCCAAATAGGAGAGAAGCAACTTGAAACTCCCTCGGTTTGTTTGCAAATGCATACTAAAAATAGCCAAAGTCAGCAAACGTGATATTTCGGTTATTCATCTTCAGACCAGCACAACAACATGCGTCACGATAGGCAGTGAAAAACAAAAAAACATCCAAATAAAGTTTTAACAAGGGTAGTTACACTTGTGTTTCGTTGTTGTAACGAGGTATAGTAGGACGAGGGGAAGAAAATGTGCGGCTCAACTTGGGTTTCATACTGCGAGAACTAGGCATGCATCTTCCAACTTTTCCGGGAATGTCTAGACATTCCCAAACGCCGATCGCATTCGTTCATTTATTGTTTTTTTTCAGTTTCTGCTGGCTTATGTTGCTGCATATTACTGTGTCGGCCTGAAGATGAATAGTCGGAAAAGTACGTTTGCTGACTTTGATTTTTTCAGTATTTTCACTGATATCACCATTGGAAAGCAAACCAAGAACTACTTGGACTTAGAATAAATTTATGGATACCTCCGCCGTTAACTGTCGACCATGAGAACGTAGTATGTTATATCTGCAGGCAAAAGAATTTTTGAAATTCGGATATCGAAATCCCAATTGTGTCATTTTTAGTGACTTCTACACTCAAAGACCTCCCCACTATAGCATGTGAGCTGTTCCTTGAAGCATTGGTCAGATCTAAGTCGATACCAGCAGTACTTAGCTTCTAGTTATTAACGACAAAGACAAGGTAGACTGGGATGGCCATTTCTGGCTTATTAGCCGTCGTCAGCCAGTCATACCCAAGCCCTAAGTGCGGAAAACCCGAGGCTCGAACTCGCGACCTGTTAGTTAGAAGTCCACACCCCTAACCACTGGGCCACGATCCCGTTGCTCTGTCGGTTTCGATCGGGAATATACAATGGTAGGGGGCGCTCACGGACGTTCTTACGGCAGTCACTCGTTCCGTTGTGCCTTACGGGCTCTCTTTCGTAATAATAACATACTGTCTATATCCTGCGCTGCTGTGCGGCTGCCGGCTGGGCTCGAGAGAGAGAGCCCGTAAGGTACAACGGAACGAGTGAGTTCCGTAAGAACGATCGGTGAGCGTCCCGTACCATTATACTTGGCTTCGTTTCTTCCTCTCGCTCAGGGATTCCTTTGGGTCAGTAAGTCCGTGATCTACGCTATACTTGTAATACGGTCATGCTCGGTGAGGATTGAAAGCGTTGTTGGTGGAGGAAACTACACAGGACGTCATAAGAAAACATGACGTTAATTGAAAAAATCACTTACCCCCAGTTTCGGGGGACGACATATAGGAATGTCTTTGTCCCAAAATTTGACCATCTTAAGGGAACGGAATACATGTGGCCGTCATGACGGCATAAGCAGCAACAATAGAACCAAAAGAATTCAAAAAGTAACTGGTATTTTGGAACGCTCTCTGAAGATACGCAGAATCCGGTGTATATTGGGAGGATATGCAAGTTGTCGATTATATGAAGCAAATTACGAAAAAACAGATCATTTAAAATGCTCCGGTACCTCGATCGGTCCGAATTTACAACAGCTGAAGTAGTTGCTAAGACACGTATGGAAAGTTGGACGACCAAATACTGTCGTCGATCGCACAATTCCCGCCTTTTGTTCCTTTTGGAACCAAACTGTCAAATATAACAATAAGCTGACATCTACCCTTAATGACTCGTTGCTTGGGCGCAATCTCGTGTGAGCAACTATTACTATAGAGCTGCATGCCAACATGCATTTTTTCGAAGACTGGCTATACGTTATAGGATTGTTAATGAAGGATTTCATGGGTAAGATCAATTTCTAAGTCAGATGATAGGAAATAAAGAAATGGCCGAAAAGGAGAACGCTTTCTACAAGACGTGGTCGAGCCGGCTACTCACCGAAATTGCACAACGTGCAATAACTCCCTATTGTCTCGGTCAAGACTGCAAGCTATGCTGACTGGCGCGCAAGCGGAGCTCGTTTCATCCTGAGTGTGGCTTGGGTTGGGACATAAAGTAAACTGCTGACTCACCATTTGGAATTGCGTTCTCTGGTACCTAAGTTACCACTAGAAACTCGAACTCGCAGAAACTTAAAACTATCGTTCGATCAGACAAGCGAGTCCCCTACTTTGAGTGATTTGAAATTAGACAATGATTATCTGCTTATAATTTAGTCTAAATTTATTAAGGTTAGTCTTTTCATACAAAAGGGTATGTAAATAGAGGGAAAGGAAGGGAGGGGGGAAGTAAGTGACAGTGAGGATTAGGTAGAAGGAGGGAAAGGGGGCAAAGACACGCATGTAGTTAATCGATCCTTGCCCACGGTAGACGCGGAGCGTGCGAGAGGTTCTTCTGCGCGCAAAGAACTGCCACCAGGCTACAGAGGCCGATCCTGTGAGCATAGAAGGACCTTCTCGCACGCCCCGCGTCCACCGTGGGCAAGAATCGATTAACTGTATGTATGTCTCCGCGCCCCCTTCCCTCCCCTCTTCCCCCTTGTGACACAGCTCTGTCTAACCCTCACTGTCATCTACCGCCTCCTCTCCCCTCCTTCCCCTCAGTCTAGTTTTTTCAAGAAAATGTCCAAACAGGACTGTTGCTCTCCTTACTTTGGTCGATCGTGGATGCGGCTTGACTCACACAAATAGGGCACGACGGTGTTCGGTATTAGAGACCGATTATTTCTAAGAAGGAAGTTCTTGTACACGAAATGTGCAATTTAAAAATGCAACTTAAACAAAATGGGCCGAAAAGATATAACAGCCCTTAACCACCAGAAGCATAAAGTACGGTTTTAACGAAGTGAATGACACATTGTCTAGTGGAATCGAAGTAGTTAACTCGATAGCGGTTTAGCCGAATTCAAGTGCTACTGTTACTTTTCGCGCAATGTTGCTTTCTTTCCCACATTGTGTCCTCAGACTGTGAGTGAATTTTCGGTCGGATCTCCTTTTGCAGCCGCACCTGCAGTAGACAAGCCCCAGCCTGACTTCTAACCCCTAACAGGTACTGCTACGAAATGAGATCTTGCCGAATTTTCATCAAAAAACTCTAATGACTATACTAATGGTAGAAGGGGTAAAGCGCAACGCATTGATTAAAATGCTGGGGTGTTTTCAAGTAACTTATGAGGAATAAGAATCTGTAGCAATAAATCATTGGAAAGACAGCTAGTTTTGTATAAATGATGACTGTCCCTGTGAAAAAAATATTATAATCTACGACTTTTCCCAGTCACCTCACTAGTACCGAATGCTGATTTAAGCACTGTATACAGAATTGAAGAACTTCTTTTGCCCATTAAAAGTCATTGGTTTTACCAATAAACTCATTAAGTATCAAGGAGCCCCTAACAAGTACAGTATAATAGACCTGCAAATCGCCGGAGGCCGAGGAACATCAGACGCCGGTGCTTTTTGTATGGTTATTCCGCACTCTGTTAGGCTTGCTATCTGTGACAGATCGTTCTTATGGGGTTTCTGGCGAAGAAAGCTGCTTGGTTTGTAGAAGAAATCTAAACAGTTCACAGCTTACACTTGGCCTTTTAAAAGTACCAGCTGCAACGGATGCTGCTTGAATTTATGGTCTTTGGCCTTTCTTAGCCAGCGGCGTTACCAATTTCATATGTATCCAATTGAATATTTACTGGTTTATTGATGCGAATGAATCCAAATAAATCTTCCATTAACTTTCATATATAATAAAGTTTTGACGACTAAAAAATGAAGTTAACATCAAGATAACTGAAAGTGACCGCAAGGTTTTATCAAACTTTAATATTTATAGGTAAGAAGACTGTCCATAAATGTACTTACAGGGGGACAAAATTGTCCCCGAATGTGTAGTTCTATTCACATTATTAGTCAAAGGTCTCAGTTTATAGAAAAGACACGGAAACCTGTGTGCCGCATTCGGTAGTCTGTCAGCTCCACCGTGATTACTGGCACACGTATGTTTTAGTGTCAGCACACGTGTTTGAACTAGTTCGTCAGTTTGATAGGTTGAAGAAGTACTGTGACAATGAAGTGAATTACTTAGCCAAAATACGACATGAGTCAGCTCGACTGTCCTAGACGATGATGCCCGCCGTTTGCCCCGCAGCATAACAGGCACAGGGATGGTGACTTGTGTGGGAATTAGTTTATAATTGTAATAGACTTGTATTGTATTTGCTGCACTCTCTCTTCTCTTACCTACCTGAGTCCGGTGTCAGGACAGAGTCAAAAAGACCGAATGTGGGATCGGACGCAGTGGTTGACAAAGCTAAATGGCGCCTCTGAGCGAGCTACACATGTCTGGTCCGTGCACAGAGGAACAGGTTTCCACCAAAACAACAAAAACGAGGCACGGATCCCATTAGGTCACATTGCAGCCTGACTTTTCGTCCTGAGAGGGGAACCGAGTTATCCCGTCATTTGGCAGCCTTTCACACCACGGCTTTTAACGCACCGAGAGAGATTCAAACGCGTCAGACTGGCTTTAGTGAGGAATATGCGCTAAAGCGTCGCGAGAACGGAGTCCTCAGAGTCGACCTCACTCTTCTCTTCCTCTGGTAGCAATCAACTGTCCGAGCCGATCAGTCACCTGACTCATGTGGCCGGAGCGGCTTGAGTCCACGCCTAAGCTTGCCACCACAATGCCCATCTGTGACATTTGTTATGCGGACGCCGTTCCATTAACGTAGGGCGTACTATGATCTGGTCTCCGTGTTAGTTTGACGCATCTCCCTCGTTAGCCGTTGTTGGGACACTAGTACTTGGGTAGTTAAGATGGAACTGACAGCAATTTACCTATTGCCAGCAACGGTTGTAATGTTAGATTTGTAGTGTAACTACGGGTACTGTTATTAACGCTGCTATTTATATTAATAAAAACAGCAAAATTGGGCTGCTGCCAGGTTCTATTACTGATATTTACCAAATGTTTGATACGAAGAAATCTACTTTTATTGGTCAAAATTGCAATAAAAGCGCCTGTCACATTGCTTGTGGTGTCTTGATTATTTTTATTCCCGGTAGAGCTTCATTGTCATCTGCGATAAGCTAGAATTATTTTTTTAAAAGCGAGTTTTTCTGTCCTGTTCCCAGGGCAAAGTGTGTAGATTGGTGGACGGTTTTGCGAATACTGTGGTGATAAGCCTGGAGAAATTCACGTGTGTTAGCGAACAAAGACATGTTATTCTGTAATAGTTATTTCTTGTTAATTTGCTGTCACTAATCAGCAATGCATCTATGATAGTTCGACCTGCGAGAACGACGATGCCTACCCGGTGTTCCACAGCTTGGCAGGCGCATAGATGGCGACTTTTGCGTTGACTATTCATATTAGCGCAAGACCTTCCGCACTCATGTGTTTCTCATCCACACGAGACCGTCGTCAAGAGAGTCAAAAAGACCGCAGTGGATCGGGCAAGCTGACTTACAGGAACGAAGGGCCCCTCTACGCGTGCTACACACACCATCCCCGTTCTAGGCTTCAGTCGCTGAAAGTTCGGTTAGCTGCTATTTTGCAAATGCTGTTTAAGAAAGATATGTAGCCAAAGAAAATGTGTCCTCCGAATGCTCGCACGATTATGCAAACTGTCGGAAAACTTCATTTTTATTGTACTTTACCAGGGAAAAATAGTTTTGCCAGACCAAGATAAGAAAGCGACGCTTCCTTATTTCATAAACCGTCCTCGTACCAGCTGATTCGGAATGTGTACAAAAATTAAAATCGGAATCCAGGAAAATGGAAGCCAATAGGCGTTTTGTACAAAAGTGCTCAACAACTACATTAGAAAGTCCACAGAAAGAGCTACTAGCGAGTATTGCGGCATTGCAAGCGTAGTGCTTTTGCACTTTATTGTAGTAGGAAAGTTTCATTTCAGCACCATGTGATGCACACAATAGGAGGCAGGTATAAATCAAGGAACGGACGTCAAGGAACGAGCGTCAGCAAACACGTCAGAGCTCTGTATGAACCGTCATGAGCAGGTCAATTAAATATACCTACCAGCAAACTTTAACTAGCCTTTTACAACAAGCTTATACCATTGCAACGGCAGAAAAGGCTGACAAGCATGTCAGCAGACGACTAATAAGTTGTGACATCCGGGGTATTTATCGGAACCTCGTTTGTCAATTGGCTTGAGTGCCGTTTGTTGATCTTATATTCCGTTTTTGTGAAAGCATTTCTGCAGTTGGTTTCGTAATGAAACAGATTTCCGCTTGAATGACCCCTCAATGCAGTTTTGAAATTTGACAATGGGAATATCTCACTCATGCATGTGTTTATTGACTAATTTATGTGTTCTTAAAGAGAGATCAAAAGTATTTTCTATCCTACAAACCAAACGACCGTATGAAACACAGACTGCGTCAATATGACTGGCTAATTCTGGATGGCCACATATCCCCTTTGACAGTTATGCCCTGTAATGTAACAACCAATCAATGACCGCGTAAGATTTTAGTCTAGGAAAGGCGTAAAAATAACTGCGATTGTCCAGAAATTCAGTCCCGAATGAAATAGAATGCGAATTCCTATTTGCCCGACTAGAGACACACTATAGCACTCCGGCTGTCAGAGAAACTCTTGTCAGATGAGGAAAAGGTCAAACATTCACTGACTCTGTTTCGGCAAACAACACCCCCAGAGTAATAGACAGCTGCAAAAAGTGCAAGTGCGAATAAGCCGGTGCGGTGGGAAGCAGGAAAGCTACGTAACGAAAAGGCCGACTCTTTGAAGAGTCGAATTTCTGGGTCAAGTTAATGACCACACGTCCAGAGAAACTAGGAGCAGGTCCAAAATCAGCCGACAGCTGAGTGCTTCTTTGGGCGGCCCGAAAGGGCTGCAACAAACGGAAAGAGTGCATTCACAAAAACAAAAGAACAACGTGTTGCGGATACCGGCGTAAGCAAGACGATGAGGTTTCTTCCATATGTGCGCCTGCTGCTAGCATTCCACCTTAGCGCATCCATAGGGGAGTCCGGATAGAACGAAACAACGACATCAGCGCAGACACTGGTTCCAGTTTCTAGTAACTGCTATCTAATCGTGTTTTAAGGTCGCTATAGGCCGAATCAGCGGTTTTAAAAAAATCAAAAATATTGTGACCAAACAACCTGTGCTAAATCTCTTTAGAGACTGAGTTCATTTCCATTTATGATTGATCTGCGCTTTAAAACTTCGGGTGTACATTCTAAAAGTTTCTAAAGTCTCTACCCTTGCTAACTAAAGCTGATTTTCCACATTCAGTTCAACCTGAAGGCATGGGCAATGTGGTCGTGACTTTCATCAATTTGAACATCACTTAATTATTTGTCAGAATTTATTTTCTACTAATTTTTGTCTTTAAAAAAACCCTTACGCCCTTTGCCATGGATCACCTTGCTAGAGCTATTAAAATACTTTGCAGGTGGGTTGTTTTATAGCGCTATTTCTGAAAAACAGAGATGGATACATCCTTTATAGGATGTGTTTAGTAAAAACGTGTTAAAAACGAATTTACTTCTTGAAGTTCTAGTCAAAAGTGAAAACTTATCCCATGCGGCTGGAAAAGGGGTAGTCATGTTGTAAAGTGGTTAAAAGAGTTTATTCATGAAAAACCTCAAGGCTGTTATGACGCCGCACATTGAGTAACACGTGTAACGCGCTAAAAGTTTCCAAAGAGGTTGACATCGTCTACGTAAACTATTTTGCAAAATGTGTTCCACAGTAACAGGTAAAAATATGCGTTTTTAGTTGTTAGACTCAAAATAAGCCATAAATGGCTTTCACAAAGATATTTTGAAAAATTTCCGAATTTACACATTTTCTCAAAGAGTATGATAGACTAGAAGAATGTTATTTTCTGAAATAGCGACTACAACTCATGCATTTTTCTTTCTTTGTCCATAACATGGAGATTGCGAAAGCAAATTTACTTATCACTCTTTCTTCGAATAATCACTTGCTGACATAACGGACCGCGTCGTGGATTACACAAAAGCAAGACACTCATTTGCCCCAACGGCCTGGGAATTTGTAATCGCATATCTCATCCTTTAGTTAAAAAAGATGAAAACTCAGTCCAATAAGATTTCCTACGAACCTGAACCTCTAGAAGAAGCGTTATGTAAATCCGTAATTAACCTTATACTCTAGCTGTTGATCTAAGTAAAAGAAACTTAAAACGTTCTGACAAAATTGGCTGGTTGCAGCCTCGTATGGTCCAAATTCGGATAGTATACTGGCAGTTTACAAAGAATGCAAAAAGGGCGCCTACATGGACTTTATTGCAATGTTCTTACCGGCGAATCTGCCTAGAAGTTGGTGATCAAAGACTTTCTGTGTAATTCAAAAGTATATACGATCCAGATGATCACCTTTATTTTAGGAAAGGGTTTGTTATACGCAAAATTATACACCTAAGATAAACCAAATATGTAAGTTAACGTTTATAACGTATAAACAAGTATAACTATGCGCAAAAAGCGATCTTTAGGCGATAGTAAGTGGGAACTTTCCAACCGGCACTAAGCTTCTAGTATGTATACCTAACAAGATTAATAAAGGGAGCTCCTGTACTGTAAAAGATTAAACTCGTATGTGACCAAAGCGATATTCAACCATACAAAGTTTATAAAATTAAGTTTTTTTGTTGAATTATTCCACTTTGGAGAAAGGTGTTAGGCAGCGGCTAGTGCTGTGTTGCAAACGATAGTATCTGGGCATAATTTTCCATTTATTATGATTTACTTAAGAACTACCAATGTGAAAGGAAATTTTTATTGTACATTAGGGGAAGGACCACACGTCTTCGCCGGGAGGCGAACCAGAGGCAGCAAAGAAGATACAGATAAAGCCGATATATTTCATAGGTTACCCGTCAAAAAACACCTCAAAACGTGATATATTCCATGCGAGGCTTCAATGGTAAAATCTCCACCGACTGCTTGGCACATTTTTGGGAGAACTTTCTGTTACATTTCAGAACTGCCTACCGACTACGGAAAGATTGGGTTGATTACCAAGAGGAGAAACGCACTCATGTAGACCTCAAGCAAGCGAAATGAATGGGTTATTCGGTTGCATTATGCAGCTAGAAAATCGTCTGTATACTTATTCGCGATCGTTGTTGGCATTTCATATGATGCCCTCTCGCCAACGAATTGGCTAGACTTACATTTGGCATTTAGACTGCGCATCCTCTGATTCTGGCGCTTCCATGGCGTATCGAGTCGTCACATTTTGCAGACACTAATGAAAGCCGGCAGACAGTGCTTAATAATTTCCCACTTTGAAGGTTCTTCCAGGTGTAACATCAAGAAAAAACTTTTACGTACTTAAAGGACAACATTTCCTCTCAACTTTTGGAATCATACGCAAAGGTGACCCCGAGAACTGAACAAAACGTTTCTATGCTGAAGGAACGAAAAGTATGACAATAGCCTATGATTACCAGATTATGGTTTAGTGTGACCCTCAGCAACGGAGAGGTCTGCAACGTGTGTAGCTGGTGTTAAAAGACTTTGAGTTGTTTGGGGAAAGTGCTCACATCCAAGCAATTTCTAATGAGACTCTTAGCTCGGAAGAGCCGAGCTTGATAAATAGGAACATACAGCCTTCAAATGTTCAGATAATATTTTGGCCGGTTAACGCACAGCCGCAAACTAAAAGACTTCACACATAGTTAGTTCGCTTCAACGCAAATCCCTTTGTGCCGAAAACAGTCCTTTATAAACGTCTATCTGGAGGTTTTCAAGGCTTCACTCGACATTCACGAGAAAGACGAGAAACGTTGTGAAAACTGTACTTTTTATATAAGTAAAAACGTAGACAATCGATCGTGTCGAAATGATGTGCTCATGCGACTGAGCTTTCAAAAGCCTGCTAGAATTTATCTTTAATTTTACAATTAATCTTTCTGGGATTTGTACTTAATCTGTAAGAACGAATCGGGGATAGTCGCTGATCGTCTGTCGCATCCTACTCACTATGTTAGAACCAGGATCAAGGCTGAGAGAAATTGTCCATCAATGGAAATGTCTTAACCTAAGACCGGATTGCATGCCACTTATGGTCAAAGTAATCGAAGTTGTGTTTTCTTCTGAAGCAAGAACATCGGTAAACCGAGCATCAGCATTATTTATGCGTTAAGGACCATCTAATATTTCTGTACAGAAGCCCTCTTCTGTTAAATTTTACTAAGGATCGCAGAGCGATGTACTTTGCAATACTCGAAAAAAACCTATACTGGCCAGCCGATGACATAATTCACTTCAAATGCCCAATTCTGGCCGAAGTAGCCGAAAGCAATTTTGAAAAACAAACAAGAACAGTCGGATCATATGAAGAAAGCTTATTAAGAATTCGGTTGAATACGTTACTAATCACCCTGTTTCTGTTATTGGTATGAAAATCCGGTAATATGTTACATTTCTCAAGGACATTTGTCTAACATTCAAATAGAAGTTTGGTGCTGCTGAAGAATATCCTGAACACAAAGGATGCGTTGCATGTTTTTAAAGAAGCAGAACTCGAAAGCAAAGACCAGTATATTATTTGCTATAAAAAATCGAAGTGAATATAGCTGCAACATATCGTGTGCATTCTCGACCAGTATTACCGAGATAAAATTGAAAATCTAGTTTACAGTACAGTTGCCTGTTGAGCCATATGCTTCCTATAATCTGAACTTGAAGACAAATAATGCCAAAACAAGGATAACTTTCCGGAAAAATTAAAATCCTACGAAAGAAAATATTCAAAAAGTGCGTGCTTAAAAGACAACCGGAGTTTGCTCAGAAAGGCTCTTACCTGTGAAAATATTAGTCAGGACGTGCACGCAAAAAGCTGCAGTTGAAAAAGGCCTTTTTAAAAGAAACATTTAAATTTTGCTAACTTTATCAAACTAGGGTGATCCTGTTAGAATAAGGGTTTACTGCCACCAAAATTGAAAACGTCAGTGTTTTTTTTCACAGGACCGAAAATTTCCTGTGTTTTGCCCGTAAGATCCAGGGTCATGCTGACGTTCACTTTAACTGTTAATTCTGTGGTCATCAATACTTACATTCTCATTGATCTCAGCTCACAGTCATCAATCATTTTGCGCTTCCTGGGTTTATTTTATGCAAAGTGCTGTTCAAAAACGAGCTTTGTGCAATTATTTACTGTGCTGACAATATAGGTACCAGCTAAATGCCCAGATACGCGCTTTTCGCCGATCTTGTGGCGCTGCCCGACGCTGCTGCGAGGGGTTCGGGCCCACCGCTGGGCCCCCAGCCTTTCTGTGTGTCTTCTATTATATGTATTCCAGTTTCATTTTACTTCATTTTATTTCCGAGGAAATTAGTGCGCGAAATTGGAGCAAAGTCTTCGGGACTCCGAAATGTCGAACCGTACCTGAAAAGGTCTGTTCGTAAGTATATACTCTAAATTTGCGCAATAATTTCATCGGGACATTAAATGACGCAAGGTGAAACTAGAGTTCATATATCAGAAAACAGACGGGGAGGGCTGCGGGACCCAGTGCTGTGGCCGAACTCCTCGCAGCTGCGTCAGACAACGATATTAAATAGGCGAAGCAAGCGTGTATGGGCTTTTAGCTGGCACCTGAGTTGCCAGCAGGATAAATAATTGCTCAACCGTATACTACTGGTTGCCTGTTAGCGGTATGTAAGTATACCGTGGTTATTTTGTGACGGATTTCAGTTCGAATACTCATATCAACTTTCGGACCATGCTTGAAGAGGTCTTTTACGAAGAATTTATTTCCAGCCTCTCAGAAGGCTGATTGCGTATTGTACGTGGCATGTGTCCTATGACAAAACGTTCATTGTCGCCAGTATCAAGCTGCCGGGCGGACGGCATGGGATCAAGCGAGATACTAACCTTGACAGTGAAGGACACACACCTACTTGACGTGCTTATACCTCATTTCATAAGGCCTATGACGTACTGATGATCGATAGCAACCGTGAAACAGCTGTCTGCGTCTGGGCTGTCGCATCCTTAAGAAGTTTTTAAGTTCTTTGCAAATTAACTTCGAACTTGGTGCCGAAGAAAAGAAGCAAATTAGTAAGAAGTCGGGCCATGCGACAATTTTTTATGCCCCTAGGCAGTTGTGCGGCACATTTACTATCGTGCCACCATAATTATCCATATGGATTTTGGTTTAATACCTTTCAGCAAAAGTCGTTTCTTCCTGTGGACTCTTTTATCGACAAAGTATGCCGATCTACTTAGACTAGAATGAACAAAACAAATAAAGTGGCTAACAAATTTGGGTCGCAATAGTTCAGGAAAGCAGACGATTAGCTGGAAAGCCCCAGTCTACAAGACGAAAACATTGAAATTATGCCGGACAACAATTTTTTTGAGTAACATTTCTAGCTAATTTCGATGCCCGGTAAATTGCGGTAACAGGTGGGTTAGATTCACCTGGGATAAGAACAACACTCTTGTTTATATAAGTGAAGAATAAGAGGGTTCGAGCACCGGAACATTTTTGTTTATTGTCATGAGCTTTCGGACTTGTGCGGGAGTCCATCGTCAGAGATAATAGCAGCAACAGAAAAAGGCGAAGTTATAGGGCATTTAGGCAATCCTCGACCGACGGCGCAAGACTGGAGGTGACTGCACAGGGCTCTATACGCCGGCGCCAGATCGATAAGCCAACTGAGTAAGTTTTCATCCGAGACCCAGGCTTCAGGCAATTCTTGGCCTGTCTTCGTTTCGGCGTGGGCGACTATTTTGGTAGCTGCGAAGTTAAACTCGTAACCCATTTCGCAGGTGTGGGCGGCAACTTGCTATACTGTGTTGCCTCGTTGCACAGCCAGCTTATGCTCGTGTATGCGCGACCCGAGCATGCGTCCAGTCTGGCCTGTGCAGTTACAACGGCAGTTTTGACACGGAACGCGATGCACTACTCCAGTTTGCTCCTCAAGCTATCACCGGTCTTTTATTTTCATGACCCTATTGCGCATGGTGGCTTTGGGGCGGTGTGCAATTCCAACACTTAATTCCGCAGCAATACGTTCGGTCGCTTCTGAAACGCCCTTGATGTATGGCAGAGAATGCCATATCGTCGATGGTGTTGTTTGAGTCCTCCGGGAGCGACCGCGTAAGCAGCGACTTATGAATGTCCTCGGATAGCCATTTTACACAAACTGGTCGTGCAGATAGCGGACCTCACGTACTCTGTCTTTCGGTTTCCTGCAGAGAGTTTATATCCATCGGATGGTTACTGTGAAAACTGAGAAACTGTGTGTTGTTCGTTGCCTTTCTATAAACTGTCGTTTCAAGTTCACCGTTAGGGTTTCGTTTGACAAGCGCATCGAGGAAGGGCAGCTGCTGTTTCTGTTCTTTTTCTCTCGTGAAGTTTATACCTGGGAATACTGCATTGATTAGGCAGTGGAACTGTTGACACATGTTCATCTTTACGATGACAAACGTGCGTCTATGTAACGGCGCCAAAATACTGGCTCATGTTGTTTGAAGGCAATCTTTTCTAACTCCTGTAGAACCAGTTCTGCCATCAAACCGGAGACCGGTGAGACCATTGGAGTCCTCTTGATTTGTTCATAGGTCTATGCAGCGAAAGTGAAGAAAGTTTGTTGACAGAAATCAAACAGCCTCATGAGGTGTTCAATTTTGAGTGCCTTCTCAGCCTCGTCGTACCTCTCTTCAAGTTTGTTGCGTCAGACCTCGCGGGCCAAGTTCGGTGGGATGGACGTGAATAACAACGTCACGTCGAAGGAGACCATGATTTCATCCGATTGAATCCTCCGACCTCGGAGGTCTTCGAAGAATCAAGAGGCTGATCGAACTGAGGTAGTCGAGTTGCCTTGGAGGAACTTTTGTTTTGAGTACATCTACTGTGCCAAATTGTAGGTGGGACTGCCTTTTAGGGCAACGATTGGCTGAAGTGGGACATTTGCTTTATGGATTTTTGGCAGACAATATAATCGAGCTAGAGGGGTGACTGATACCGCTGGATGCAATGTGGTCAATCGACTAAACGGTTCTAACAGAGAGCAAGAAAATGCGTATCCATGGGAATTGAACTACGTTTGTTAAAGACAATAAAAAGCTAAATCCCATAGCATTTTCAAGACGCAGTCTGGCAAGTGGAAAACAAAGAGTAGTTCCGGGTGTCAATCGTAAAACGAGACGACTTCGGTCTTAGGTTCCGCAAATCTTCGCATAGTCCGATGCCAAAAGCGCAAATATGTTCCTTTTAGGCTTCTTAAATCCACCTTACCCCATGCAAGTAATTCAATATTTCATATGAATGAAATCAGAATGTGTGAAGTTTTATGAAACGGGTTTGCTGAAGTAGCTGATCGTACTAGCGAGTTAAAGATGTTCCTGCTTTTATGGACCAAAAATTACGTAAAGAATTTTCGAAAGTGACCTTGCTGATCAGGTAAGAAAGATGAATATGAATGCCTCGGTCCACTTGGGATATTTACGGAGATTCCGGAAAAAGAACATAAAAAATGTACCTGCCAAATTCCAACCAGATTTAGCGTAGGTTTAATGTATTCTTTGCAGTCAAAAACGTCCATATGAACAGCATATAAAAGCAGAATGGTATTACTGACAAAGACAAGGGAGACTGGAATGGCCATTTCTGGCTTATTAGCTGTCGTCAGCCAGCCATACCCAAGCCCGTAGTGTGGAACCCCCGAGCCTCGAACTCGCGACCTGTTGGTTTAGAAGTCCACGCCTCTACCCGCCGGGCCACGAGCCCGTTGCCCTGTCGGTTTTCGATCGGGAATATACAGTGGTAGGGGGCGCTCACCGATCGTTCATACGGAACTCACTCGTTCCGTTGTGCCTTAAGGGCTCTCTCTCGAGCCCAACCAGCAGCCGCAGAGCGGCGCATGATATATAGGCAGAATGACAGAGGCGTGGACTTCTAAACCAACAGGCCGCGAGTTCGAGGCTCTACACTACGGGCTTGGGTATGGCTGGCTGACGACAGCTAATAAGCCAGAAATGGCCATTCCAGTCTCCCTTGTCTTTGTCGGTAGTACCATTCTACCTATATATCATGCGCTGCTGAGCGGCTGCTGGCTGGGCTCGAGAGAGAGCCCTTAAGGCACAACGGAACGAGTGAGCTCCGTATGAACGATCGGTAAGCGCCCCCTACCATGGCATATAAAAGCAAACGGACTATTTTAAAAGACAGGTTGCCGGTCCTAACGCATTAACCGGCCACTATACCACTGGCATTAAACGCTTTTGGAAAATTCTTGATGGTGTTCCATATCTGCCCTTATCCTCTATTTGCGCGTTTAAAAAGATAATTTAACGATCATCATGCATGTTTACCTCTAAATAACACATGGCAAAGGTGTTAGGAACGGTATTTGATGGCGCATTAGTTGAGACTCAAAAATACAGAATTCATTTTTAAAACTCGCTTGAAGAGACACTCAGTACACTGTTACAGCTTAACATCAATCTTTTTAGTGCTTATCAGCTCCTGCCCATTAGGTGAATCGAGAGAATTTTATTCCAACGCCAGTTAGGCCAAAGGCATTTTGATGAAGAGAAAACAGGTAAAGGAATGACGTCCACATATTTACTCCCAACTTCACGCCAGAATACGAAATACATGTTTTTCCTCTTATGTCTGGTGCAGTGTCCATGCAAGTCATCATGCAGTGAAAAATAATAGATAATCGAAAGTGCTATTTCGGTGGCCAGTTTGAATTTATTTACAGCAATCAGTTCTTCCGACTTGAAAACGCCAAAGGAGCTGGCGATTTAAAGCTGAATGAGCCCGCCTTGGGGCTAGGGGTTGAAAATCCGGAGAGATAAAATGGGCCCAAACTGCATACTAAAGTCTCAAAACTCATATCACGCTTTCTAGCATGGACAACCGTTATGGCCCTACATGAAATTCAAGGAAACCGGAGTAGGTGGCTAAAGTAACTGAGCCAGTTCCGGAGGAGTAAATTATGATTAGAAGAACTTCATCTTGTTGAAAGAGTTTGTCACTTGAATGTGTAACTTGTCCTTTTCAGGGATACAGCACTTGCACAAAATCTTAGTTAAAATTAACAACTCGCGAATGTTTCAGGAAGAATTAACTAACGAAACAAAGTAGCTGATTGCATACAAAACTTTGTCCTACTAGCTTAAAGTTTTAAGGCTTTTATACACTCGCAGTCCGACAAGTGGTTAAGAGGAACGTTAGTATGAACAGTTGTTATACCAATTTAACCGCCATGAATGCTGTTGTGACCGACAAACTTCATCGAGCTCAAACTTTCGAGAGGAAAATCTCTGAATATAAAAACCATTCAGTTAGAGCCCGATTGTTCTGTTCTCCACACCATCTGCCTTGAGAGTGTATGGAAACACGTGGCCGTCTTTGCGTAAACAGAGTAATCAAGTTAGTTCTTACGTACCAGTCGCCTTGATAGGAAATCAGTCTCTAGGTAGTTTTCCATACATTTTGCCTCCGAAACAGTCTTGAACTGCAAGCTCTGAAAATGCTGACAGATTTCCTATAATGAACTTAGACTTGTTTTAAAGGCGTAATTTAAGACGAAGGTAGGCTCGTGATCAATAGATGAGCAAAGCTGATCCATTTATGCATAGCGCGTAATGAGAGGAGCGACGTTTTAAACAGCAACATGTTAAAATACGCTCGGTCCTGCGATGAAATCAGGTATGGTCGTGTGTAGTGTCTTATATAGAATATAAAGCGTACCTTGTTTAATTTCTGGGGAAACTGGTGAGCGAACATGGAGTAAATCTCTCAGAACAGACGTTTTCAGGCACTGTTCAAAAGTTGATATGAATATTTGAGCTGGAATCCATCAGATACTGCTGAATAACCGCATAGTATTCACAAACCACCAACAGGCAGCCAGCAGTGTATAACCGTTTAAGCATTTTACCGTACTGACAACACAGGTACAAGCTAAAAGCCCAGACACGCGTGTTTCGCCGGTCTTATGCCGCTGTCTGATGCAGCTGTGAGACGCTCGGCTCGTCAGTGGATCCTCCAGCTTCCTCGTGTGTTTCCTGGTATATGAACTCCAGTTTCAACTTGCCTTATCGAATTTCCGGGGAAATTCATGCGCGAATTTAGAGGATAGTAGGTGGGCTAACTCATGAACTGTCAACCAATATTCCGAATTGCCCTTTCGTTTCGAAAAGATTACTTAAGTGGGGTCGTAAAACTAATCATCGTGCAGAATAATCCTATAATAATTCAGTTACATCGGTATGCCGGTTTTCGAACGTACTTCTTTTTGAGTGCACGCAAAAACCATACTCCGTAAAGAATAACTACTTAATTATCATGCGTTTTCCTCAATGATTTTCAATGCCCTTAAAAATTCCGTTATATTTCATGGAAACCATGCATAAGCATGCTCATTTTCTTGCTCATTCGGTAGAAACGTACGTCTTCTTCCAATTTTGTACTCAAAGGAAGGGTATAATTCAGTTTTAAAAAGTTTCTAATTGTACGATTTTTTAATACAGTGAAACGGCCGTTCATAAAATGTCACGTCTCAGCATTTATCAATGTGGCTTGTCAAGTTTACAATATGGCTTAAGTCCACTGCCTAATTTTATGAACCCCATCATCTTCTACTCTTAATGTCCTAGAGAAATGCGTGGTTTCCCGTGTGCGGAAAATATACGGCTTCTAGTTTGGAAACCCTGAATGCAAGTGTAACGGCGGGTCAGGCTCAACATTATCCGGGAATTGAATACGTTTCTAAAAACCGAATATTGCCCTATTCTCGAGTTTAATTTTAGAAGAAGACGTCATTTTCTACCAAAAGAACAGTAGAATGAGTATTTTTATGGATGTTTTCCATGAAATAAAAGTAAATGTTTAAGGACATCGAAAATCAGTGAGAAGAACGCATGCTAACTAAATAGTTATTCTTTACGATGTATGGTTTTTGCGTGCACTGGAAAAGAAGTACGTTCGAAAACCGGCATCCCGAGGTAACTGAATTATTATAGAATTATTCTGCACGATGCTTAGTTTAACGACCCTACTTAAGTAATCTTTTCGAAATGAAAGGGCAATTTGGAATTTCGGTTGACAGTTCAGACGTTGGATCGCCTACTATAAATCTCTCACGATAGATCTTTTCAGGCACCTTTTTAGGTGCGTGAGACATGAAGTATAGGTGACCCCCATGGAGGTTTATGCAACATAAAGGTTCAGTAGCCCATGAGGCGATTTAGCGAGAGATAAATTTGAGAGTCTATACAAAAATTTGTGTATTCACCTAGAGGCACAGATTTAAATGAACAATCGCCGACGGTAATGCTCAGTTTTTAACGGATTTGTAGATGTAACATGCTAACAAAGATGTGCTGGCGCATGATTTCGGCCTCTTCATGTGGCTGTCGACAAGGTTTTCTCCACGAACTTCCGGATAGCATTGCATTTCCAAGATAAACTCATGTCAATCTTTGTTGTTTACTAATTATCATTTACTTTTGCAATCAGTTATTTTGCAAATGTATATGGGTTGAGAATTTGGAAGGTTTACTGTAATAAAAACTGTTTTAGGGAAAAGTTAAAAATCTCGTGACGCAGGGTCAGGCTTGTTGCACCACGAGTCTCCCTCCCTTCATATTTAAAAAATTTACGGTATTAGCAAAATCCCGGACCGAGGTATTTTGACAGGTCTAACAATACCGCAAAAGATCTTTAGAGTCGTTGGATTTTGCACTTTTTCTAAAGTGAATGAATTGACTTTGCACGATTATATCAGAACAGCAAACTCCTAGGACGTCAGCTAAAGCGAAGGTTTCCAGTGCATAGGCTAAATGCTTCCGGTAAAAATCTCAAGTTGAAATATCAGTAGGTGATTTGGAAACGGTTAGACATTAATCGTTTGTAACTTAACCCAGGATAGTGAACACTGAGTGTATTGAGATTTGTAAAGCAAACCAAATAAAAGTTACTTAATTGCGAGGTCAAAACAGTTAAGGTGTAGGTAAATATGAAAGGTTAGACTTTCTGACTTTTTACAGTGAATGACCTAACTCATAAAACTGTTGAAACTTACGAATTATTCCAATCACTCGCGAATCGACACCAATGGTTGGACCCGACATCTTTCTCAATAACTAACAGTTTTAAGGAAATTAAAAACATAAATGAATTATGAGGGACAGTGTTATGCTGGTTGGAGATACCACTGCCTTTTAAAAAAAGTGGAAGATCCCGAAAACTGCAGAAATACTCATAATTGTGTAAATTTCAGTTTTATAGGTATGTAAAGCCCGTCCATGTAAGACAATGGGTAAATATGACAGCTCAAATAGAAAAACCCCTGAAAATAATCTTTTAATGAAGTGTTCATTTAAGTATCCTTAAAAATTAGCGTAAGTTCAGACATGGCGGTTTGTCAACAGCTAATACTCTGAGTACAGATTTCAAAACGGTTATTTGAGAATTTGCGGCATTCTTTACGCTTTTGAATTGATTGAGATGCGGTTCAAAAAGGCAAACAGGATTTTACTTGACTTTGCCGATGGGCATGTCATAGGAATCAGGGGTTTCTTAAGGGTACGCATTACTGGCCGGTCAGTGACCAATAAATTTACATATTATTTACAGGTGAAATCGCATACATATAATCGACAGGGCAACGGGCTCGTGGCCCAGTGGGTAGAGGCGTGGACTTCTAACTAATAGGTCGCGAGTTCGAGGCCCGGGTGTTCCACACTTCGGAGTTGGGTATGACTGGCTAATAAGCCAGAAATGGCCATTCCAGTCTCCATTGTCTCTGTCGGTAATACCATTCTGCCTATATATCATGCGCCGCTGTGCGGCCGCTGGTTGGGCTCGAAATAGAGCCCTTCAGGCACAACGGAACGAGTGAGTTCCGTATGAACGATCGGTGAGCGTCCCCTACCAACACGAACTTTTCTTCAATGGCATTCATTTGCACTTTCCTTTTTTCTAGATTACGGTGAGTTTCAGATCAGCTTTGAAATATCGCTCAGTACTTCATGATTTTCAATGTTTTCAAGCAATCACACATTTATCGACGTAGTGCGTATTTAGGCGTCATATTTGGGTCAAATTTGATGAATCAACAAAACAGCAAACTATATCGTCAAACAAAATAAAGGTTCACAACAAAAGTCAGCGACAAAGATTATTTCGATGAATTAGAAAACCTTTTTTTAATGAGTTACTTTTTTAAAGAGTGGTTTAATATTGCATTTTGTTGGCGGGAGTCTGTGTACTTAACACTTTCTCATGGTCAGGCCAAGGAGGAACTAGGCACTTGGTCGCTTCTTTTAAGTTGCTAAAATACTGATATTTTTCTACCGCAAACGTAAGGAAATGTCTTCCTTTTTATATTGCGTCACTTTCCGCTATCTTTGCTGACTTTGAAGTTGCGTCCTACGATTTTGAACGCATAGCACAGTGGCCAGATAAATAACGATATTTTGCAGATCCTGTTAATGTTTCGCTGGTTGCGTTCCTGAATTACGTATGCGCAGAAGCTAGGCCGCACGAAAAGTAATGTTTCATATTTTTAAAACTGAGGATGACAATTCGGTAATAACCATCTCTGTGACAATCGGCTTAAGCATCCCAACGGCAAAACAGTTTCGGCCCATTTAAACGAACGATTGCCTATTTGTGTTATTGCTGCACTTTGGGACACCAGAACGCACAAATCTTCTAACCTGACTTCAAAATATCAATAAAACATCTGATATTTTAAAATTACTGTGTGTTAGCAAGCTGATTCCTACGGCTAATACCAAATAAAAAACCTATTTTTAAGTGTAGGAAGCTCTGTTTAGTAAGGCTTTTGAGAGTAAATTAATCTTTTGTTGAGAAATGCATACTGAGCTGCGTAGCCGACGTCTAAAATGGGTATCAGCATAGAAGAGTGCCAAAATATATCGTCGTGTCCATATCCGCCACATTTATGAATAGTTGGCTTGATAAAATTACGCGGACACACTTTATGCACAAGAAGGAACATTTCGTCGAAGACTGGGCCAGCGAAAAAGACGCGTAACCTTTAAGAAATCCGAAATTTCTCCTATCAGTTTCTGCCATCAGGTTTGATGGGATAAGCCACATACTGTATGATTAAATTCTCACTTTCCATAAGGTAAAAATGATCGCAGTTTATTTTATAGGGAAATTTTAAAACTCTATCAACTGACAGAAGTTTATCTTCTTATATAAGATGTTCGCTTATCTCCTGATAATTTGACGATTTCAAATAGGCAGAAATTTGCTTTAATTGGTTGAATTGTGTGTCCAAATGTCCTAGCTACAATAGTGCGGTCAGAGTCGATTATTGAAACGAGTGATTTGCTTCCTATTCCTTTTCACTCGACGATGAGTTACTGAGAAGTAAACTGACTACATTCAAGTATATATCCTACAGTGTTCGCATGATGATTGGCTGGCTAAATGTCGATATCGTTCGTACGATTAATTTTTCGGTAATTTAGGGTATCTGCTGTTGTCAAAATGTCTAATTTCGGAATCTTCTCCTTATTGTCGTTTTAGCCCTATCTTAAGTGCAAAAATATCCTAACGTATTATGAGTAGTTAGTTCTAGCCGCATTGCAAGTTGTTTTTATACGTTATTGACAAATTTGCGAGTTTACATGATGAGAAAAACACAAGGTCTAACCAATTGAAATATATGCAAGATACTGGAGGCCAATTGCCTTGCGGTCGCATTATCATTAGTTGTTTTACTTCATTTGTGGCTGCCCTATCTCGTCATCATGGTCCAAACGCCGATAACTGATAAACATTAGTGGCCCTTTTACTGAACTTCAGATGCATAATCTTCAACAAAAAGGTTTTGGAAGTACTGTTTGATTCTATTGAGTGAGGTAATTAGTTTCGTCCACAATACGCACAAAAATAACTAGGAGGTTATATTATCTAACATAACTGTAATTTTGCTGGTCAAAAACTTTACGCTACTCGTCTTTGACTGTTCAAAACAATTTTTTGCGAAGTCATTTTCTTTGGAAAAGGACGTTAAAGGTAAGTTACGGACGGTAGAAGAGCTGAGCCTTTCAGTTCCCTCTATTTTTTCCCGCCTGCAGCCGCTTGACGCACATATGGCGAGACCTGCGCAGACCTAACCTCTAAAGCCGAATGTGCAAACATCTGTGAACTCTCGGCAAAGCAGCTTGTTGGCGAGCTAGTGCAAGTTCCAACTGAATCATCCGAGAAATGCCCATATTTCGTCCAAACGCGGTTATTGCTCTACATTAGGGTCTCTTGCGCCGTTTACATGCGCTACACGGTCGTATATATTCCTCATATTTGCATGGTCCTTCAACCGCAGAATCATGTGGCATCAACTTAGCGCCAACAATGTCATCTTCATTGTCGACATTGTTTCCTTGCATTTGTGCGTGTATTTAATGAGAAACCACAGAACAATCACCTTGAACCAAAGCCCTATTAACAAGGCCAAAAAGGAAAACGATAAGAAACAAAACTTAAATGGTCGCAAAGGCATACGTGACCCAAAATTTAAAAATGTTACAACCTGGATGCGGAAAGCAACAGTGTGACAAAGCAAATGTATTTTAATTGAGTGATTGTTGCAACCAGACGCATAATTCGTAGGGCACAGTAAAATGAAAAGTGGCCACTACAGACTTCAATGGCAATATACATGGTGGTAATTTGTCATCCAGCAACTTTTCTCCGTTAACAACCTTGATTTCCTCTTTACTTTTGCTCTGATCCCAAATGAGATTCTGACAAGAAAAAAGCCTCCGGCTTGGGCCCATTCGACGAAATGTAACCTTAACAAATTTACATTTGGTGGATTAGACCATCTTCTAAAGCGTCGTAGTCGGTTGCCAATCGAAGTGCGTCAACTTAAGGTGGTTTATCTTCGTAAAGTGGTCTCTATATTTACTTTCCACCCAATTTCTCAGTAATAACAGAAGTTTACTTGGAGGAAACCATCCTTCCGAAAATTGATCAGATATTTTGCCATCATCTAATCGGTTTTGTAAAAACACTGAATCAAATGCTATATCTAGATGAAGACTTCATTTTGCGATTCAGAAATCAATCATGAGGCCACCAGCGCATTACCCAAAAAGGAATCTTTATTGTCCTGTGTTGCTCCAAGCGGTATCCCTCTTCCTCCCTGCTATGCGATCAAAGATAGAACTCTGGTTTTAACGTTAGCCAATAGTGCTTTCATCTTGTTTGACCGTTTTCTATGGTTAAATAAAGGGTAAAGCCTCGCAAACTACAGTGCGTGACCGATCTCATGAAATGTTGGCCGAAATTCTGAAATGTGTTTGCGACTAGGGAGGATTAATATGGTGTCGTTGTAGTATTCATTATCATGTAGCATAACCCCTAAAGTACATCGGACTTGCCACGATGTCAGCTTTTGAATGCTTCACATTCTGATCCCTCGCAAAAACCGAACACGGTAAAGATGACTATTTGAGTAGCATGCATTTTTCACACCTATTTTGAATGGTCATACAAATTTAAATATATTTTATAGAAAACATGCACAAAACATGCCTTCTTTTACTTGTTTGGTAGAAAACCACATTGTCTTCATATTTTATGCCCTAGGAAAGGTTATGTTTCGGGTTTAAAAAGTTTCTAATTATGAGGTTTTTAAGGCCGTGCGATGTTCGTATATATGTACATTATGGCCCGTGCCCGTTTACCAATGCTTCTCTTGAAGTGTACAACATAGCCCGTATCCATTGCAAAATTTTATGAATCCTATACAGTAGCTTCTGAAAGGCATAGAGGAATATATGATTTTCCTTACGCGTAACGCATGCAGTTTGCAGAATTAAATCGCTAAACGCTAATGCAACGACTGTTGAGGCTCAACATTATTCAGGAATTGGAAAACTTTTCAAAACCTAAATATACACTTTTTCGGGTATAAAATGTGAAGAAAATATGATTTTCTACCAAAAATTAAAAGATGGCATGTTTTGTGCATGTTTTCTATAAAATATATTTGAATTTGTATGACCATACAAAATATGTGTGAAAAATGCATGCTACTCAAATGGTCATTTTTTGCCAGGCTCGGTTTCAGCGAGAGATCAAAAAGAAGTGCTTTCAAAAGCCGACATCCTGACAAGTCAGATATACTATAGGATTATGTCACATGATAATTAATATTACTACGTCACCTTAATAATCCTTCCTAGTCGAAAACGCATTTCAAACTTTTGGCCAGCATTCCATGAAATCGGTCACGCACTGTACATCTTGTATATTGGAATAATTTTCAATAATGAAAAACTGAATCTTTTTAACGTATTCTCAGAGAATATGGCGTTTCACGCAGCCTCTCTCCATAGAACACCTGCGCATGACTTAACCTTAATAGTTTTAAGTCAGGTTTTTGGCAAAACACAGGAACATTCAAGTTCTTGCTCTGCCTTTTGAGTCCTCAGTCAATCTCCTTCTAATTAGGTGACTGAACAATTAAGTTCTTAATTTGACATGTATATTTTACAACTAAATCGCACCCATTTTAAAAAGACGAATTAAATAGCGCAAGTCTTTTCATTTTGGAATATGTATGCACGCCTAACTGGTTGTAACTGTGAATAAAGCGTAATCACTAAAGAGTATCCCTACTTTAGTTTTCATTAAAGTATTCTCGATTTGAATTAATCAGTCCTCCAAACCAGATAACATACTCGGAATGGAAAAAAGTCTTTTGATTGCCATCAGAGACTGGGTACAGTATACCCTAATATGTTTTTAATGACATCCGTATTCATTGCTGTCCATCATATTATCCGATATGTGAATAAGGGCCTTCTGAAACTCTCAAAAAATCCAAACATACTGACATTACGTATAGCGATGTAACAAAAGTGTATTCAGTCATAAATCGGATGGCTCAAAATTGCAATAAAATTGCTCTTGTGCTATTCTATGCAGTAACTGCCCAATAGAATTCATGAAATACAAACTATGCTATGTTTGCCAAATTTTGGAATGTCTGTTTGGAATAAAACCTCGAATCTTTTAATGGACTCTGGTCACAACACATGCTTCCATGTTCTACAATTTTCTCTCTTTTTGGGTGCATCCCTAGTTTTGTTCAGCATATCTACAAGCACTAAAGTAAGCGAAATTTCTTTCACTGAGACAAAAACCCTGTCAGACGGGGACGGACGTCAGGGGTACCTGCAAGATTAGGACATAAAGCAAACATTAGGGTAACTGAGTATTTGCGGGTAAAGTTAGATTGGAGAGAGCGGAATAAAGTGTCGAACGCGTTAATGGCATAGGTTCTATCTAGCTCATTTTGCGAGTCAAAAAATACTCAGCTAACTTAACATTGAGCTTTTGACGCCTTTTAGTCTGGCAATGACCCTGAGACGCTAACAAATCGTTGCTGCCTTGATGTCCTTAAGTTATCACCAGAAGAGTCTCTGTGCCTAGGCCATTGCTGCTAAACCGCTCTAATTAAGGTATGTTGAAGGCATTAAACAGTTTGGTTTGCCTTTCAGAGCACTGTTACGTTAGTGACTATTTAATTGTTATCGATAGATTGGCTCCCGATCGCGTTTTATCAAAGCAGTAGCCCGAACGACATCGGATAGTATTGTTTACTGTTGATTAAAGAGAAAACCCGAAGCACCTCAAATTGTACGGAATAAAATCTAAAAACTGATGAGCAAATCTGTCACTTTCGTGTCTACCTATTGAATAATGAACAATTTTGTGTATTAGACGAAAAATGTTATTGCGCTGTGTACCCAGACGCCGTTTAAGTCTAATTTTGCTTATTTAGAGTCCTGTTATACTACCAAATGTAAATGGTTGAACATTTCGAGAACGACTCGTGCCTTGCACTTTTCGTCCATACACTATGGATAAGTCGTGTTATAAATCAGGTACCATCGACCATCTGCAGACCGCTGACAGGATGTTAAGTTTATTAGCAGGTTTTCAGTTTTTAATTTGAAATTCCCAGTGCGGCAAGACAAAACTCATCTGCTTTGCTTATTGAGTTCTACGGCACAAATTTGAAGGTTTGTTATCTGCTACGTTTTAGACTGAACGTACATCTGCTTTCTTGAAAAGGAAGCGGTTTTAATCTTGTCGCCTCACGCGTTTTTTTCCAATAAAATACATCGATTGTAACTTACTTAAAGGCTGCTCCCACACACGCTTAACGTCACACTTCTGTAATAGTTCCCTTTGAAGGAGAATGCAGGCCGACATTCGCTCCCGACAAATTGCCTTCAGGCCTGCACACAATTAGGCATCGTTAATTTGTTGAAGGAACTAACCGGGTGGGAGCGCAAGAGAGAATAAGGGGCGGACTGCATGATGAGAAGGAAGAGAGGGACGGGTTGGAACAGAGTGACATAAAGCTCTGAGGGAAAATGAACGGGACCTAATGCTCGAGCGCTAGGAGGGGATGGTGTGGGCAAGATGAACCAGGCTAGTCAAGATGTCGGACGCGCAGTGTACCGGGGTGGTGGTTGTGTCAGGCGGCGGACCTCGCTTTGTTTTTTGTTAAGGCAGCTTAACAAGTTTACGTAGGTTTTTGAGAACGGAGAACAGAATTGCCTGAATGAGTAGCAGCTGCCTCGTTTAGTTTGTTGGAAACCCATATACAAAACCCAAGCAGCTTAAATGTTCATTTTGTGATAAACCTCCACAGGTTTGACGAGAATGTTGTTAGGGAGCAAACTGGTCTTACGCTCTTGATGATATACTGTTGAGGGCGATCTCTGATCTACTTTATAAAAAGCATTATTTCACCTGTTGATTAGATGCTGAATGATTTGACATTTTTCGGTGACAAAAAAACCCACAATTAGACACTTACTAAAACCGGAAGATATTGATTATCTACGCAGATAATTTTTAAAAAATGTAGTTTTGTACCAAAAAAGTATGAGAACGAAAATATTTGTATGTATTCTTTATAAAATAAAGTTGAATGTGTACGGTCATTAACAATTATTGGGAAACAATCCCACTACTTAAATAGTCACTTTTTAGGGCGCAATTTGTGCAGGCGGCTGAAAAGAAGCTCGTTCAGGTGCCGGCACCCTGACGTGATTGAAGAGTATGCTGTACAACAATTAATATTGTAATTTGACTTAAATGGCCTTCTTGAATCAAAAACACGTGGTGGAATTTAAGCCAAAAATTCACGAGTTAGCACATCTATGATATGACCTTTCTCCAAATAGTTTGCCAGCAGAACGATTGAATGGAAAAATGAAAATAAGGTTTGCAACCAACAGTAGCATATAAACGCCTGCTGGTCTAAACAAATACTGATTCATAAACAAATATTCTAGTTTTTTATATTGAAAAATAACATCGGCGCATATGCTGCGCGAGATTGTGATTATCAACCCATCTCAGTGACTCAACGAAAATTAACAATGTCGGAGATACCAAAGTGTAAATAATTTCCATAAGGAGTTTGGTATCCTGAAGTAACAACCAACAGTCTTGTGTTATCCAAATGGGGAAAATATTGTAGAGGTTTCTCGTACTGCATTGAAAAATTGGTTTGTCATCAAGGAGTCCATAAGGCACTGGCATGATTTGCGACCTCCTTCTTTTCACCCATCAATTTTACAATGTTCCCGAAACATTTCTTCGTTGAAATGCATTCAAAGCTAGCATTTAGCACTTCCTTAAATTGGTTCATTTTATTTAACTTTAGGTGGGCAGTGAAAAAGTAGAACAAAATACATTTTAAAAATCATCTATTGCTTGAACTAGAAGATGATTCCAACAATATATCGATGTCTACTTATAACTTGGAAAAGACCGATTGTGCATTTGCTCAAACAATACAACTAACACAGAAACACTGTAAAGGCAGAAACGTTTCTCCTCGCGCTAGCGGGACATATTTATACGCAGACTTCAAATCATAATCGTAAATATCACTTTTCATGTCTCTGTCGGATGTTTTATGTGGGCAGTTAGAGAAAAATACTGCCTCATTAAAAGTTAACGGGCAACTAGCTTTCCTCTTAGGCACCAAGCCCCTCACAGTCCGTTTTATTAAGAAAATATCGTGCAAATATTATTCAACTATTTCCGATCGGCAAAGATGTGTAGCATTCCTCCAAACGTGATTAGAATTGCACATTAAACTATTTCGTTATGTTTGTTGTTGGACTTTGTTTTGTAATATAGATTTCTGTGCTAAACTAATGCCCAGGCTTCTTACAGTTTGCTTCGGATGTTACCATATAATTTTTCATCGCCCAGGGACTTGGGATAGTGCTAAACCACCTCCTTTTCCATACCACTGGGGCGCACTGTCCACCGTAAGATTATCTCCAAATCGTGCATTACAAATAGCCCCATTGAGACGGTGGTAGTGGCAGGCATAAATTTACAGCACGGATTAGAGACTATTGGATGAAAAGAATAGACGCACTAACAAATGATATGGTCAGAGATAAAAAAGAACTTGAAAAGCGTACGTTTTCTTTAATTTGCCGGACGCTTATATTTGAATGGATGTCAGTATTCAAAGCAGACGCAAACGTCCAAAATTAGGTATGTTAGGAAATTCCACGAACACTTAACAACAGTACCAAGGAATAAGGAATATATAGCAAGACGAATTGCCGAGAAGATCAGTGCAAAAACAGCAATACTGTTGTTAATCATACAGAATATATTTAGTAACTTTAAGGCAATGTGAAGGACAAAGAAGAGGAAGCTAACACGTAGAGGGAAGCTTAATTCAAAGTACTGGGAATTACCAGACCAAACTAAAGTCGACCCTGTGGTCTAGCTGTTTGCATGAACCGGGTTTCTCCCTACATATACAAGTTGCCTCCAACTAACATACTGTTTGAGTTTTTCGCTCTTGAACAAGTACTCAAAGGGCTGTTCTGGGGCTTACAAAGTGGACGTAATCGGGGAAGTTTTCCGTGATAGTGGAGCAGGAGATTTTATTTTTATTCTTTAAAGACTATTTAAACTGATTAACTGACCTGACTGCTATTCATTTGTTCACTTACCGAATGTTCTTGCATCAAAAAATTCGCAAGAAAAACATTTGAGATGGAGTCCAAGGGCAAGGCATACTTTGTCCTGCAATTTGGTATAACCATAGTAGTAATGCTAAATAAACGTTTGGCGGCATTGCTGTTTTTTCAGTGGTACATTTTAACCGTCCCTTAAAGAGGTGTGAAATGATACCCCCCCTTTAGAGTGTAAGAATACTGTAATGGGCTTTTGCGGATGCTTCTCTAATTTTGGTAAGAGAGTTGCTGTACTTTTGGATGAAGCGCTCCGGATAGTCCGCGTAGACAGGCATGCATTAAGGTTGATACATTCTGACTGCAGTATATAAACAGAACAAATATTTTTCGCCTTCTGGAAGAGAATGTGAGTGAGGTTCCGTTTTCCTTGTAGCGGACGAAAATTCACGAAATGTAAACATCGACCTATCTACGTATTGTTGTGACAGACTACTCTCCTGATTGAACCCTTCTTCTTATCAAAACACAATAAAGTCCAGAAAAGACAGCTTTGTACACTCTTCCTTTTCAGTCATTGATTTAATGGCGAGATGCATGCTATTCATAGTGACTAGTAGGTCCTCAACTTTGTGCTTATACAAAAGACACGGGACCTCGTCCGCACTATCTTCCAAAAAGCTTGATAGCTTCTTCCTCTCTCCATAGCATCTTTAAGTTACCTAGTTTTATTAATTTGGCTGTGTGTAATGAATAGTAGCCTTGCCGTTGTCGCCGTTATTCTCTCAACCAGTCCCTTTTCTTTCCTATTGCTTTTTCGTTATCTATGTTACGCGGTGACGAATAGCAGTTGATGAGCTGACGCAAAAGTTTTTGGCACCAGTAAATTCTGCTGTTTACATCGTTTTAAGTTTATTGCGAGGATCAAATGCTAAAACCTTTGGAAACTAGAATCATTTCACTGCAGCAATCTATCTTGATTGCAGGGCGGAACTGTATACCCATGTTTCGTTTCCAATCTGTCGAATGTCAAGCTGCCAGCAGTAATTAGGGAATTTACTTGAGCGAGGCAGAATAAGGGAGATAACCATTTTGACCTTATTCGAAGTCATCAAAGGCGGCCCAATGGCGGTTGAGCTGGGGTCTGAACTCCAGTCAGTTAATCGCCCTGCGCTCAGCGTACTCGGGTTATTAAAGTCGGTCCTCCAGCACATGAAGTCGGCGTATCCCTCGCCGACTGACAGCTAATAAGCTGAGAATGGCTATTTCTGTATCCCTGAATTCGTTACTGATCCCTAACTAGAAGGAAAGTTCAACTGTTCCCCCTGTCGGATTAACGTAAAGGAACAGAAGTACTTGAATGAAATTCAAATGAACCAAATTGCCAAAGCAATTACGCATTTCGGTGGACGTTCTCTAATACACGATAAATTTTCATACTACTTAAAGTTCTTTTTGGGTTTTACTTTAGGCCAAATCTGCTAGATGTGCTGTTTACTTATTCTTATTTGTGGTAAGCTATGCAACAGGAATGAAGTTTCTTATGTTGCATACAAAGTGGCGACTCTGTGTTTAAACGTATAGTATAGCTGTGCCCTCAATATACATTCATGCCATAAAGGAATTAGCAGCATATGGATAAAAAGACTTCTGCCCTAGACGAAAGCAGGCACATCAATTTGTGTCTAATTTATTTTGGTGGATTTTCACATGGGAAACAATCGAAATAAATAATTCAGATTAAACCTAAGCAACTGCTTTTTATTTAAAATGGTAGTATGCGCGTGACCATTTAAATTTACGTTTGTCCTCGAAAAGGTTAAATACCTTTGTACTTTTCGCACATAAATTCTGTGACCTCCACCAGCCGTTCACTTAAGTGAGTCGACCTCACTTGAATTTAGTGATTGCTTGCCTTCACGATGGCCAGAAATTTGGGGAGAATGTCCATGTGAAAGTACATTTGGAAAAAATCATCAAAATATTTCCAGGAGGCTGACGTACAGGTACGCATGCTAAATGTGTGACACTGAGCAGGGTTTAATTTGGCATTATCAGGGAAACCTTGACTGCCTGAATTGATTCGAAAACAGAGCCGAAACGGACGTGTAAGTTCAAGGGATATTGTGAGGACATTAAAGCGTTCCTTTGTGGTAATGAGCCTGCTGATCTAGTCGTTAGGCATTATAAGTGGCGGCTCTTCTGAATAAGGCCTATTTAAACTGCTCATTTAATTTACTCGTATTGAAAGTGATTTGCTTGACAAAGTAGACATTTTCGAAGTATTCTAGGCTTTGAATACGGTGATTTAGAGAAAACTGGGATCAAACAGGTATCTTCGGTCGCAAAAAGGCCTATGACGTGCTGATGGTCGGTAACGACCGTGAAACAGCTGTCTGCGTCTGGCCTGTCGCACTCTTAGTGAGCTGCTCATGTAGAAAGTAACATGTACGGCCAGCATTTACTACTTTTGTCCGCAATGGCTATACTTGAAAACAGGTGATTCAATGTGCCAAAGTTTTCTGACATTTTGAAATTGCAACTGTGCTTGTAGAAAGATCGGTCCTAAAAAGTGAGGGTACAAACCATCCTAGCTAAATGGAATTTCACTTTGCGTTTGGATCTTCAGGTGGATCCAAATTGTTCATTACTTAAGAGAGAAACTCCTGCAGACAAAGAGAAACCGAGACTCCTAGTGAGTTCCAGAGTTTCTTTATTTGTAATGCTGGAAAACCGGACATGAAAAGCTGGAAATGGCCTATGCTTTTTACCAATAAAATTCCGGGCTTTTCGTTTATGTGAAAGCAGGCAACCAGCCCTCACTCTGATCTGTTCGACTGCATGTTAGACAACCGTTAAACATGATCACAAGTGTTTCTAGTGCCAACTGACATCGTCGAACTAGATAGTTTTGCTAGCAATTAACTCCCTTGTCTCTAGAAATGTGCACCAAACTTTGGTGCTCAGAGTGCAAAACACCTCAACTGCATCATGCGAAAGTTTGGCTGCTTGAATGCAAGTCTGCGAATACGAGACATAAGAGTCACGTGGATGAACAGATTCATTATGCTCCGACGAAGTGCTACGACTAATTGTGCACGTACTAGCATGTGTGGCGGTGAGATGCTAAGAAACGCTGCCCTCAGTTTGATGTCGGAATAAAACGTTTGGCTCGGAACATGCTAACAAAGTCCAAATACTGAGTTGTGCAGAATTACAGTAAAATAAACCAATGCATAAAGCATAGAGGTAGATGAAAACGGGCTTCATATGTTAGGACAAAGGTAATGGACGCCTTAACGTATAAATCCTGATAAAGCACACTTTGCAGCCCCGAAAAACACTCCCTTTAGTGTACAAGGTCGCTGCATCATTGGAAATTATGTCGTCCGTCATCGGACCACCCGCGTATATCTGAATGAATAAACTTACTGATGCAAGCCACGCGTGTGTGCCTTCCTTTTACTGATTTATAGTTTTTCTACGTCCGGCAGACGAGATGATGCTGGTCTTCTTTCATGCAAATGGGTGTGGTAGCCAGTCTGTGCAAGCCCACCTGGGATAGACGGTCTAATCTTCTAACCACCAACTGGTGTTCGAGTGTACGGGTAGGGACACCTGAAAAAATTCCCAACACAATCGCACACAAACCTACAATTACATTGCATACCCAGCTTCTGCCTATTAAGGACAGAGTCGGAGATAAATCATCCAGGACATCATGCGTGCCACTTGAGATGCGATTTATTGCGTCAACCTAAGAAAGCTGCCTATTGGCCATAACAGATTGGGGTGAATAAGCCCCAGTCCCACTTTTGCGAGAACGAAGTATGTTGCCACTCTCCTAAAGGATATCTCAGATCCTTAATCTTAAAATGATTCGAGAAGCAGCGCAGCTTCAGTTGCTCGTACTTCAGGAGAAAAAATATATTTTACGAAATGCAAGCATGTCTAGTGGACGAATTTTCTTGCTGGATTAAATTTACTTTTACTGAACTGTTGTCAATCATAAAAAGCAGGCGCCTATAAATTCAATCGCAACGCGAATTTTCTCGATCATGAAAACCGCAGCCAAGTTGAGCTCACCGCAAAAGTAAACGGTCTACCGCAGTCAAATCGCAACTCCATTGTGCCCGAGAGCAAAGGCACCACAGTCGCCTCATACGTACGAAAAACGCAGAAAGTGCCTTTCCGTCTGATGAGCATTAGAATACGTAGGAGAATATGGAACGCTTGTAGATGGAACAAAATAGGATTGTCATAAATGTCGGATTCAGGTCTCCTATTTGTACCTGAAAAACTAAGAAAACACTCGGTGCTGATTGCAGGCCCTATGTTTGCGCACAGTAATTTTCCCTCAACCTATAAGGTTATTTGTGGAGTTTGGGTGTCGTGTCACTTGACACTATGGTCCAAAAACCTCTGGTTAGCGACATGTGTTTGGATATGACAGACTGATGCGCTTTAAGTAATATTGTAGATTTTTGACCGGCCAATCCAAAAACAGGAATAATAGAATTGCAGGAGCGTATATAATAATTTTTGAACAAATTTAAACTTAGGAGACAAGTTAATCTGTGCAGAGTTCTATTTATGCTAATACTTCAACCTTAAATACCCTCCAAGGCTCTTAATCCTCGAACATCAAACTATTCCATCCGGTGTCATTGCGATAAGATTTTTACCTGCCTTGGTACTGGGAGTCTAGTACTTAATATACAGTAAGAACATACGATTTTTGTGCTAGTGAAAATATTTTATGAGGAAAACTGAACTGAACTAAACTGAAAAAAACATCCTTATCCTCGCCAAGTTTGTACTGAAAATGTACTGAGATTTCAATATGGTCAGCATTTAAATATACATTTAATTTTGTAAAGTCTTTGACCTTGGTAGCTGCCAGTTTAGCTTTACTTTTAGACATTTGTAAAACTTATTCTGCTTCTAAGTGCTTTTTCCCCTAGTTAGCAGTGTCGACAGGAACCACTTTCTTGGCCACGCAGGCTGGACATCGTCATAAAACGTGTTTATTTCACAAAGTGTGCCATCAAAGATGCGGCAGAGACCCGCACACGCACATATTTTCACAAAATGACATGTCTTTGTTGCAAAATGGCGACGGACGAAATTTGGACGCGGCAGTATGCTTCATGGTTGCGCGTGCTTCGAAGCACACAGAACGCTGCGTCG
>CACRXP010001296.1:83034-103434 GCA_902702965.1 Spirometra erinaceieuropaei
AACCGTATGGCCACTGCTCCTGCCGTCGCAAGTATTCGCTGACGCAGGAACTTCGAGCGTCTCCCCGATACTTTATAGATGATTCGGAATGCTTGGTCGACGTCTACCCGGTGGCCACTGTCAACCAAGTGAGCCACAACTCCAGATAACTTTCCCCCACCGTAATTTAGCCACACAGGATGGTGTTCTCGCGTCCGCTTAGATGGACGCCTAGTTGTTCGACCAATATAACCTGTCACACAGGAGCAAGTGAAGATATAGATGCACATTGAAGAAGTCTGAAAAGGCTGTTTATCCTTGCCTTAAAGGCGAAGGAACCAAGTGCTTGTGAAAATCAGTCTTATCTTAGCGTCTGGGTGTGTGCGTACGATAGCAGCGTTTAAGCCACTATCCCGCCCGGATCCCCTCCAAGTGGCAGTGCGAGGAATAATTCCTTCTTCTCAGCCGTCGGCACATCAGATTTAGGGGGGTGTTCTTTCATATATGTGTTGATAAAAATTTCAGGGTAGCCGTTTTCCCTCAGAATGTTTCGTATAATGGCGAGCTCATTCTCAAGTCTATCTGGAGTGCATCTTCTCCTAGCTCGATTGGCGAGGCAGCGGATCAAACTTTGTTTCTGGCTTAGCGAAACAAATTTATAGAAATTTGTGCATTGCCCTGTCCATGGTTTTTTGCGAAACACACTTCTACTAATTCTTTTATCCGGCATTTGATGGCGTAGGACGTCGAGAAAGAAGAGGCGCCCTCCGTTCTCTTATTTCCAAAGTGAAGGTTAACGCAGGCTGAGCCTGACTCACTTTATGCAAGAGGGTGTCCAAATCAGGCTTTTCATCCGCTATTGCTAAAATGTCATCAACATATCAAGCATAGGAATAAAGGTTATTTATCATTGGGCAGAGCTGGGGTTTTTCTAGTTTCTCATGAAGACATCAGGTAGTAGCGGTCCAGGGGGTGATCCAAGTCTGAAACTCGGATAAAAACTAATTAAATCGATGTATCGACCTGGCGCCGTTATACAGAGACCTACAGGATTACCTCAAAACCTATGTCGCTGATCTTTGATTGTCACATACCATCTATAACCGTCGCCTGTTCTGTTACTGCTTTTATCCCTGACGATAGACTCTGGCACGAGTCCAAAAACTTAGACAAAGATGCAATTGTTTCAAGCACTCAATCTTCTTCTTCTTCTTCCTCAGTCGCATATAAACCCCAATCTCGATCATTAGCTTCCATTTGTGAAAGAGAATGGGTATGAAAACCCTATTTTAAAACATTTTCAATGAATCTCTCACTGTGTCAGGCAATCCAAGACTGAAAAAAAGGATGCAGAAGTTTCTCAGCCAGAAATCAAAAATTCAGAAATCCGTCTTTCTCCGATGATTGCTGAATTCACTCAAGCACGCATTTATTGCAGTCATAACATGTGTACTTGCTGATTAGGGGGGGCTTACTCGGCGTATAAATCCTCGCAGATAATTTACAACATGATGTGTCTATGCGTTGGTCGCAGTCCTTCGGAGTTAACTGATGTCAAAGTTTATGCCGGGATCCTCCTCATGTATGCCGCGTGTATGTATACTAATTTGTAAAAAAATATGCGCACGACGTGCCTATTTGTTGCATTGGGCGGCTTTTTCTATTTGGTCGCCTTTACTTCGACCTGCCCTTCTACGTTGCAATCCGTCACCCGGGTCGTGTTATACACAAGTTACCAAAGGTGCTACTAAGAATAAGGCTTCTCCTCTTTTCCAGGCAAAGATAATAGATCTCAACTGAAGGGTGTCCGCCAACATTGTCAGATAAATTGATGACAGGTACCGAAAAAACGAGGGCCGAAATTTAATTAGGCAAAAGTTTATTCTGCTTAAGACTGCTTGGTAGAATTTACTATACGGCTGACTAGGTTTCTTACGACGTGAAAGCGAAGGAACAATGGTAAGACTACGAAAGGGTGCATTAACTGCCTTGTGAAATGCGTAGTGCAAAATGCCAGTAAATAACTCGACGAGAGTGATTTGAGGGCTAAACATTTATGGGTGAACCACTGTCACTCGACGCGGTTATCCAATGGTCACTGTTTCCAGACCAAATAACTCATGAATTAAAAGATGCTGGGTTACGCAACTAGCAAGGATGTGACAGGAAGATTACACTGACTAAAATCTGCTTGAAAAAAGTAAAATAAATCAGCCAAACGATGAAATAGTGGATGGTAAACTGCAATTTTCGCAAATGATCAATCAGTTAGGATGAGAAGTTACGCTTACCTGGCACTATATCCCCAAATCCAATAGTGGAAAGGGTGACAAAGCAGAAGTAGGACCACTTGACGTAGTCGCGAGATTCCCAAATGCAGAAGACCACAGCACCAATTAGGATGTAGATAGTCATCATGCATAAGGTTAGGCTGATAGGCACGTTTATCTGGCTGGGGGATTGCACATCTGCTCCAGAAGTTGTAGTGGTGGACGTGTGTTGCACAATCAACTTGCGCACTGGACTACCGTTGCTGACAGTGCCGGGAAATTTCCGAGATTGTAAAGAATCTCCTCGAGAAGGCGGACAGGAAAGAAGGGCGTCCTCTGTCGCAGTGATGCAGTCATTCACTGCCAGCCGACTTCTCTCTGACCTCGGATACTGCTGCTGCCGTAATTCTCCCACTTCCCCGCTCCCGTTTAGGTTGTTTCCTGACGGTCGTGTCTCCAGAAGTCCTGTTCGAAGTTTCTTCTTTTTTCTCCGATTGCTGATTGAGACGCTGGAGTAGTCTTGTTGGCTTGTTGACCGACTGAGAGAGCCAGTCGGTTGTTGCTGTGCCCGCATATCATTCAGTGAAGAAACAGTGGGCATGGTCTGCGTGCCATTTTCACTGCCAGCAGCTATCTCTCTCCTTGTTTTGCAATCTGACAGGTTTGACTGATTTCGACGTAGTTGTATAATCGGCTGCTTCCCTGAGAACTCTCCAAGGGTATTAAAGGAGACTACTCGATGCATTCTGGAGCCTGTTGGGCTGCCAGTGCCATTGACGCTGACTTTGGTTCGAACGTTGTTTCTGTTCCCCTCCAAGTTGACTAAGGAGACAATAGACTGGACAGAATGAGCTAAATTAGTTTTTTGCGTTTCTGACTTGCGTCGATGACGACGTTTGAGCATGCGAAAGAAGGGTCGACAACCTCGAGCGTAGGCCAAGCGAAAAACAGAGGCCATAGCATCACCATTTGTGGAAAGGTAACTGAAAAATAGAGGAATTCCTATGACTGCGTAGAGCATTGTAAGAAGTTTTCCATATTGAGTCTGTGGGGTCACGTGGCCGTAACCTAAAAGGGAGGAAGTGAAGAATCAGCCGTGCGAAAAAAGTAGTAGTCACAGGATATAATCAGAATTGATAGAAATTCAATCAAAGCTATGTGCATTGCTAATCAAATAATTTTGCATTGGGAGCATCGATGCCTATGATGACAGCGGTCCGCACTTAACAACCGGTTGTCATTAGGGATTCCTGATTGTGTAGTTAAACACCTTTTTATGGATTATGACTTTAATGTGGATGCATGCAAGTCATTTACAGTGAGTGACCGATCTTATGAAGTGTTGGCTGAAATTCTGAAATGCGTTTTCGGTCAGGAGGGATAACTAAGGGGCGGTTGCAATACGAATTATCTCGTGGTGTAATCCTATAATATTTCGGACTTGGCAGAATGTCAGCTTTTGAATACACTGCTTTTCAATCTTCTGTGGAAACCGAACTCGGCAAAAATTGACCGCTTATGTAGCCGGCATTTTTACCATTGATTTTCGATGGTCTTGCAGATTCAAAGATATTTAAGAGAAACCACGAAAGAAAATATAATTTTCCTCAGTCATTTGATGGAGAATCACGTCATTTGTATATTTTATGCCTGAAGAAGGTGTACAATTTGGTTTTGAAAAACGTTTTCTAATAGCCCAATAATTCTGAGACTGATCAGCCGTTGCACTAGCGTTAAATGATTTCACTCTACAACCTGCATGCGTTCCGCGTAAAGAAAATCGCATATTCTGCTATGTCTTTAAAACGATATTATATAGTGTTTATAAAATTTTGCAATGGGTGCGGACTAGATTGTTCATTTCATGAGGAGGAGTGGTAAAAGGACAGGTAAGATGCTATATGAATAGACATTGCACGGTCTTAAATAATCTCATAACTAGGAACTTTTTCAAAACCAAATTATACTCCTTCGTTGAGAATAAAATGCAAAGATGATGTGATTCTCTTTCTTTCGTGGTTCCTCTTAAATATCTTTGAATCTGCAAGACCATCGAAAATTAATTGTAAAAATGCCGGCTACATAAGCGGTCAATTTTTGCCGAGTACGGTTTCAACAAAAGATTGAAAAGCAGGGTATTCAAAAGCTCACATACTGACAAGTCCGAAATATTATAGGATTATACCACGAGATAATCCGTATTACAACCGCCCCTTAGTTAACTCTCCTGACGGAAAATGCATTTCAGAATTTCAGCCAACACTTCATAAGATCGGTCACTCACTCCAAATGAACAGTAACAACTACAATCTTAATTTAAATGATAGGAGTATTTTTCAACTGACACAGTGGCTGGTGAGTCAACTAAACGAAAAGACGACTGAAGAAGACTTTATGGGCATCTCCCAACATTGTTAACAGAGTGGTCATAAGTTAATCAGCTAGAACGAAGTAACGCACCTATCCGATGACCTTAGGACAAAAGACCCAATGAGCTTCAATTGTTGAGCTCAATTAATCATGAGGTCACACCCAATGCATTATTTCAGTCACTTGGATTCAGATAATTCAAACCGATTCGTTCTGCACAGGTTGAAAATGCAATTGTGTGATATAATTATTCACAAGTCGTTACCGACCCTCAGACAGCTAAAGAGTTTCAAGGTCACTGAGGACGACACATGCCCCTAATATGTCAAAAATTGAATTCTAATGTCGGCCTTAGAGATGACAAGATAAGATCTTCAATCTAGATCGCGGTGGAGCTTCCTGTTAACTTTTCAGAGTTTTGTCAGCAATACTGTTAGCCACTTCAGTTTTACTCAGTCTAACTGTTTCCAAATTGATTGCCCCATGGTTCACGAAAGCCTCCTAGAGCAAAACGGACACCTTTTTACGTTTTAGCCCTCGATCTCAGGATACTTCCTAAGACCATAAGATCCGGTTTCCATAACCTATATCTTAACTCAAAAATATCGTTATGAGGGCATACACAGAAATAAACTGCTGAAACAAGTATATGGATAGAGACGCAGAAGTGATGACTGGCGGCTCTTGAAAAATTAGGATAACTAAAACGCACTGAGAGTTTCTTAAAAGATAAAGGGTCCAGGGCATTTTTTTAATTTACATGCTCAGCCGAAGCCCTCTAGTCCTTGTTGTACATTCCCCAAGGGTTCGCGGACTTCAAAAAGAGTCGGAATTCGCTTCTGAGAAGGTGCATGCATATTAAATTTACATTAAATACCCACCACTCGGTTTTCAGTGACCATAAAATTGAGTTTCAGCTTATAGGGCGGTTTATAGTGAGTCAGGGCTGGTAGTGGACTTAATTATAATCGCGGGTAAATGTCGAGAAAGAAATCTGTCTTGAATAAAAAAACTTAGCGTCCATGCAATTTTAAAACAGCGCCATGCATTTTGGGATGGTTACAGTCTCAAGACCACTGATACACAAAGTCGGAATTGGATACTTTGTTAGGACGTCGCTAAGTGTGAATGCAATTAGGGCGAAAGCAAGCAATGCTACAAGGATACTTTCAAGACGTCTACAAAATCCCTTTAAATTGACAATAAAAACTGGAAGACAGTAAATAGAAGCAGAAGGCATAGTTAAAGACCGTCAAAACTGACTTATTCTCAAAACCAAGCGTATAGAAGGAGGTCGCCGATAAACGTCGGCAGGACCCTAAACCTGCCAATGGAACACCTAAAAATCGGCGTCAGTCTAAAACCATGACTGGCCTCCGTAAGCATCAACAGGTGCATCAGTATGTTTACATGTCGAACGTGGTCCCTGAATAATAAGACACCATCATTATCTTCATTGAACACACCCTCTCACGTGCACCTGCGCAATAACGATCCCTCCAATATTACTCGCTATCTAACTCCTCATTATCTTCATACAATCGGACATCAAAGGGATCCTTCCAATCGCATCTGCATGCGCTATTTCTATCAATCTTCTGCTTATCTTTACTTCAGTGGTATTTGTCGACCCAGGTAATTATGGGATAACTATTGTCAGTACGTATGTGTGCGTATATGGAATGCAGTAGGCGGAGGCTCTACAGTACGATGCTCGATCTTACCAAGGTTCAGACAAAAGGATCGGGCAGACCAACTGACAGTATAACTTGCTTCTGTGCCTTCATACTGGTGAGCTACTACACCCCCAGTATGAAGGTCCATTTGTCGGTGTCAGGAGGTCCTATGGGGCATGTGCAAACGGTCCGTATAACTTTGTTGGACATTACGCGCATTTCCACTTTTAACCGGCGTCCAGTGTGTAAGGAGCCGGAGGCATGATTTACAATCCGGCTATATGCTTCAAGTAAATTTGCAGGCAATTAATAACTGTTTTTATAGCTTGGGTACACCTAACTGTTTTCCCAGTCCAAATATCAGGATGGTTCGGACGTCACGAATTCTACTTTTTAGCCTAGTTTATGTGTAAAATTCATTTTTATTGTGTGCAATATATTTCTAGGGAGGCATTTTAACGAAAAACAATAAATCCAGAGGAAAAGGTCCCCGAATTTTGCCAGAACTATACATTTTCTATCTTCCATTATAGAGCAAACCGTTGTCTTTGTGTTCGTGAGACTCCATTATGATAATAAAAATTTTCAAAGCAGTTGTCACGTATTTGAAAATCAAAATTTGGTCTGCGTATCTTTTTTGGGGCAGGATATCAATATGCCCGACCCAAATAAAAAAAGCAAATGCGCTCTGGACAAGCAAAAGTATGATTTCAAAGCTGCGCTACTTTTATCATAAAAAATGATGGTAGTCGCATACGTCAGTCACTGAACTGCATAAAGCAGCTAATTCAGGGTCACGAAAATATTGCGAACGTAACCGTAAACTTAAACGGGATGCTTATTGTGAGTTACCTTTCACACATTTATAAAGATGCTTTTTTGCAACTATTTTCAGCTACTGCATAATTTAAAAGGAACATGGATTATCCGTACATTTTCTGCAATATATGTAAGAATATATTAATGAGGTATATAAAGCCCTTAAATTTACAGACCACGCTTCAAGACTAAGTATAATTTTCGACAAGCGTCTAAAACTGAACAAAATACGTTTATTCTTATGTTTGAGCTGCACGTTTGTCATTGAGGCAAGACCATGAGCGAAACAAGTTCACAATTTTTTCTCTGACCCTGCCAAAAATTTCAAAGGGTGAGTGGTTATCCTCGAAATATCTTAGTAAGGCACACTGCAAAAAGCGGGCCTATTATAAAAGTGTTTGCTTTCGCAAAAATCTATTTCCGGCAACCCTTGTCGCCAAGGTGATTTTACTAGCAAAGGAGCCTGAATGTCCAATTTATATTAAAGGTTTTGGTTAGATTAGGAGCAAACGTAAAATGTAGGAGCAGACTTCGATGGCGTCTGACTGGACCCACCAAAAACAGAAGACAACCCACAACTATTTTAAGAACAACTTTAAATTTGACGAAGTCCACGGACAACAGGGAAAAGGATCCTTCTAAGTTTGTTGTTACGTTTTTTACTCATAATTCGGTTTTTATGTCGATGAACAACGTCCTGACTCATGACCGTATGCCAACTTTACATTCCGTAATTCTCTGAAAGATCCTTTTTTCATTTCGCAGAAGACAGCAATTTAGCCCGTTCTTTTGCACAATAATTTCCCAAACCCTACTGAAACCAAGAATAGTTATAATGTTGTCTACATGTAAGAAATAGTCAGAAGGACAATGATTAATTTTATTATTCAATGGCGCCGTATCCCTTTAGATTTTTATTGAAAACCTACTTCTTTCTAAATTATTTGGACAGTTTCATGGGTTCGACGATTCCTTAATAGTTTATTTAGCCACCATACTTCAAAAGGAATTAATTAATAACTATCAATCATTTCAATGCTGCGAATCATACAAAGGTGATTCAAGTAGTGCATGATCCAGACTTATCATTAGTTTATGTTCCTGAATTTTCCTGCAGCACACAAAAATGAACAATAAACAATCCAATGTGACGTTAAATATTGCTTATTTCAGCCACCTCTGCAAATATGGGCGCTAAGTGCCCTGTCTTCTAATGCCTTCTTCAGTTTTCAAAATACGGATTCAATAAAGCCCATAATGTTGACTGTACTTTATCGCGCGTATAGCGAGACCTTCTAATTTTAAAATGCCTCTATGAATTAAAAAGGAGAAAATAATTTGAATGTATTCGGTAAAATACACATTAAACTGCGCATAAAGTGTAAAAAGTACGAATCGCTACGACAGCAAAGGTCTTGTGGGAAGACGATTTCCATTAAATGACCGAATTTTGCGGAATGTTTCATGTTTCTCATACACAAGTATTTGCATTTGCATCCACACAACCCCTGAAGAACAACCCTCTTCCGATTTAAAAGGCACTTGGACATTTTTTTAGCAGACACTTAAAAAATACCCTCTTGGAGACAGAAGTTCAGTGAGATCGGGTTAGTAAATTAAAGGATTTCCCATATGCTATCGCCGGCAATAAATACGGGATTCCTTAAATTTATATTAGTTCGACACAAGACGCACAAGTTTATGTTCGTGCTTAGTGTGACTGCGAAAATAGCCAGAGAGTTTGATCATAATCATAATTTAATTTGACAAAAAATGGGAGCCAGATAGACAATCCACTTCCGAAGATTATGCACTTACTATTTTAAAACAATATTGTGCATTATTTCGTAGGTTGGAGCATTACGTGTTTTTTCGCTATAGCCGTCTAAATACTGCCCGAGTGTCCCTTTCGACTTTGGAGACCATCATAAACAATCAAATACCAGGGATTTGCTTCCGGTCTTCTCATTTATTTTTGACTATTTTATAGAACATTGATATATGGGTGATCGTTAGCATCATGTAATTGTTGTATGCTCGAATACGAACCTTTAAAGGTATTTTGTGTTGCCGCATAAACTTGTGATTTCTGGTCATTTACTACATCTGGCGGTGCAGTTTCATACTTACAGAAACCTGCTTTCTGCGCCTCGGCTTCTATCTATTTTCGAATCCTGGAACATAAGGTTTCGCGACGTACAATTACCGAGAGAACTGCGGAGACAGCAAACTGCGCACTTCTCTGCTGGTCAGTCCGGACATTAACCAGTGCCTCATATATCAAAAAGTGTCCCCTTGCTTACTATAAAAAACCCACTTTTGTTGCTTAAATACAGTCCATAAACCACTAAACATTTGCATGGAATTTCAAATTATCACAAGGAATGCATCCATTTATTTTATTAGCAGAGCTTGCAATGTATGTCAAAATTCGTGGATGACCGTTGGAATTTGGCAAACCTATCCACATTTTACTTATTTTTTTACTGTAGGCTCCCCTTAAAGGGTAACCGATACAATTATTTCTCGCTCTTCGGGTGTTTTTGCTTTTGACGCCTTCCCAAGAGCAATCGATTATTTGGTGTTTTTGCCCTTCCGTTGGCGGAGCACGTTTGCCTTTGTAAGAAGGCAAAAACGCGTCCTGGACCACAACTTATATTTCACACTTTCGAAACTGAATTTTACCTTCTCACGTTTTATTACGTTTTCTAGATGAAGCGCCCTTTATAAACTTGGCAGAAGTAAGCGATTCACCCACCGGAATCTAAATTCGAACGCATAAAATATAAAAAAGAAAACCTGAATCTTATTTTAAGAAGGGTAAATGCGAATCTCTAGTTGCTGCTCCTAAATGCGACCCAAAAATCTATGGTCATTTTAAAAGTTGTTGTAATCTATATAGTCCTAACTACTTGCTTGGCCCTCAACCGTCTAGAGCTTTCTTCCTGTGCGACGACGCAACGCCGCCGGTGTGTGATCTTATAGCTAGTACGAAGACAGACGCACTATGTGCTTTATGATATGCATCTAGGAAGCTTTGTTGTCAGATGCATATTTTGATAACCTTGTATACGGGTATAACTATCGAAGTCTCTACTTATGCCACAATATCTAGATGTCATCCAACGGATTTAAACCACAAAGCCTCCTTGGCTTTATGTATAAGTTTAACAAAGCCCTACTTCACTCAGTGTTGTGCTTCTTAATAAATCATAAAAATGAAGGATGGAGATTCAATTAATATTCGCCATATTTCTTCACATTTTGGAAATGCGAATGTCCTATTTTATAAAGCTGCAACCAGACAAGAATTGGAGGTTTTTCTGCAGAAACGAAATAGTATACACCAGGAATCAGTTGAGCCATATGGTCTGCGAGCACTAGAACAATACTCAACTCGTCTGATTTTTTGGAGCCACACCCGGATGCCTTATCAGGAAATGCGACGGGTAAGGGCCATGGGCGTACCGACATTAAAGCACTTGTAGGATGCTGTAAATTTCAACCCATATAACAAAACTGGTGATAAAGCTTATGTAATTATCGACTGGAATGCGGAAGGCCCATCAGCTACTCCACCAAAGGCCGCTATTGTCGATGGAGACGGGAAACGATGGTTTCGAAATTTAAGTGGTTAATTAGTGAGGATGACGTAAAAATCAGAATCGTTTTACTTCCATTACTATTATATGATGCTATCTATGGTGCCGGGTTCGAGTATGAATACTGAACGTCCCACGAATAGAATCCTTACTCTAGCAACCTGACCTCTTTCTTCTTAGTGTACGAATTGTTATAAAATAAACCACGAAGATATTTCGACTAAATCGCCCATAAGAATGTAAGTTTTGGTTAGCATAGGGAATTTATACAAGTAAAATTAGCTGACATTTTACTTCAGAAAACAGGTTCATAGATATCAAACAATGATACAGAAGTTAAAAATGTAGCCGTTCCTTATTTTCCCATTCAACAAACTTATTAATAAACATCTAATCGATTTGGTGAACCATATCAATAATCAGGCCTTCTTCATAGGCAAAAACTAAATTCTACCGGATCATTCTTTTAAATAAGATATCAAATAACAAAAACAAAGCTATCCGCATAAACATAGAAATTTGGATAAAATTAGAACAATGTAAACGCTTGAATGAGATTGTGTTTTGCTCTTAGAAGACTTTTCTGCATTACTGATGTTTTAAAAGCACTTATTGTTCAATCCGATGACCAGACAGTGTCCGTTCAGGAATGACTAAGAAACCGAGCACGCGATACTTGGAAAATATCGCTATATTACCTCGTGATTTTCGATGGCTTCTGTTGTAGTTGTAGGGCGGCTACATATATGTATACAAATTTCGTAAAGAACTATAGCGAAACGACGGAAACTAAAGACGATTTAACTGACTAGATAGCCGGAAGTAACTTTGCGAAGGAGATATATTTAAAAATGACAGCATCGGCATGACTGACCATTATAGGACCCGCCGGCGCAAAAGATACGAACACACCATGACTTTCGAGGATGTAGGATGATGTTTAATAATGCACATGCTAGAAGTTTCATTCTCCTCATTTCCAGTTTAACCATGCGTGAAAATGACCGTGAGATTATTAAATTAAACTTAAAACGCTAGTACTTGATTTGTTCTCTAAACTGTTCTCACTTTGTTAAATGACACTCAATGTCGCACCAGTCGATAACAAACTAATATCCGTCAAACTAAAGTGCCGCTGTGCGCAGAGAATTTTCCTTATTCTCTGTAACCAAGTATATTTCCAGAAGCTTGTCCAGGTTAAACCTGCCTTGTGTATCGCTATTTACCCTTTTAGATTCCCATTCCACAGATCAAGACCGAATACATACCCGTGCTATTAAGGCTGGGGATTTTGCCGAGGGCTTGTGGAGTTTTGTCGAAGTACATGACATTCTGAGGTAAACAATTACGAAAATTTAACCAGGTCTTAATATTCAAAGGAAATAGAGTTTAGAATAAAGTCTCCGCCTCTGGTATTATCTGTTGATTGTTTAAATTTGAAGATCGTAAATGTTCGTTCAAAAAAATTTATACTTCATATTTTTATTATTTTTTGAAAAAATCCTGTTTTCTTCTTTTCCCCGATTGTCCTATTTGCGATCTTTTTCAATATTACATACTTCTTTTTTATTAACTCTACTCTTCTCTGGAGTGTGTATTATGTACTCAACACACCACATCTTAGCCATTTTAAAGCCACGTGCATCCGTTGCGTGCAAATCCTTTTTTCGTTGCATATTTGTTCTACTTTTCTGAAAATTGTTTTGAAGTCCGGCTTCCTTAAATACTTCCATCAACAAACAAAAAATAGGGTGATAAGTTGACGTCTGCAACTTGTTTTGATAGAAACATATTAAGTTTCTCGCAACTTCAGATGTGTCTAAAGTCGACTCTTTTTTGACGCCCTTGGTCATCACTGTAAAATAAACTTATTTTAGAATATAAGTTGACCATTTCCAGAAAACATATTTTGACTGACTATTTTTTAATTTTTTAAAAATTATGCTATACGTTTTTTAAATTTTTAAATTCGGGAAGAAGCGCATACCCTACAAATAACTCTTCACAGTACATATAAACCAATGCTTCATTTTCGGCAGTAAGGCAGAGAGCAAGCTCTCTGCAAGATTTTATATGATCTGCAATTTATAAAAGCTGAAATTAAGCAGGCAGATACTTAAGTATACTTATAGGTACGACTGACGAATATGGTCCCTAAGCAGGATATGAGAATAGTAACTTCCCGCCTATGAGATAAAAGTTGACCCGCGCATAATTCGGGTAAAAGAAAAATATTTGCGTGTTCTAATTCCAATAGTGATCCTAATGTAGAACTAAACCTTTGCCCTAATCTTAGCCCTGCCCCTAATTAAACCATAATTCTACAGTTAACACTGGTCGCTTTCCTAATCCTAAACCTAATCCTGAGTTACCTTACCCCTAATTTTAAGTCTATCCTTGAACTTATCCTTAACCTAACCGTAACCATAACCTTGAACCTAACTACAATATCACTGGACGTTGACACAAAGCGTCCCGCATTTTTGACCGCTCCTGTCCTTTTGTCTTGTTCATGGGTTCAAATGGCCACATTTTTAAAAAGTGTCCAGTGGCCGAAAGGCTTTGCATTTGGTAAAGAACTGTGTCTGGATTAGTTTCAGTTTTTCAATTACATATTTTCATGATAAAAACGTTTTCAGATTTTCATAAGAACTATCTCCAGAATAAAATCTTAAGAAGGTCATTTTTATAAACAAATTTTTGCAGTCTCACAACACAAGGTGAAACTTTTAGTCAGCAAATATCACGTCTGCAACGGACATTCAAAGCCACCGATTAGGATCTTTGTAAAAGCAGGCTCTTATATTACATATCCGATAAAAAGTGAAACTTGTTGTTCTTTGTTAGAACCAAGCCATTTAGTTTCGGTTGAAATTTTATGTGACACTTCAGATACGATTATATCACCGGCAACAGAGGACAGCAAATTTTTGCCGGTCGTGCTAACATTAGTGTGTTCCGCACGAAGATGCTCATTTTACCGTTCTCTCACCGCACCTGATCCCCAACTTTGTGCATTCATTTTTTTCTTATTTTTCATATTTACGAAATAATAAGTGAGGTTTAGCCGGTTGTCGAATTAAGAATTTTCTATTGGCCTAATTAATGAGTCGAATTGTAAGGCACTCACATTAGGCGTTGCATGACGATTAGTCATAAAGGGACGGACTCAGTACATGCTTCCCATAACTACATAATCTTGTGACGTCATGCATGTGCGTCAAGCACTTTCAATGGTCGAAGAAAAACAATGAACCCGTTTATTTTATGCGCCATATATTTTGTGAAAACTCCGCTGCTTTGTGCTTTTTTTATCAGTGGCCACCATAGGAAGCTTTTACTTTAATTATACACTTCGAAAGTAACGAAGGCATGTATCTTTTTTCGGTATTTTGTACAATACTGCAGACATCACCGGCAGTTACCAAGATTGAAATACGTGACATATTTCGTGACAGTAAATTAATCCATAGATATTTCAAATTTGTCAAATTTTTGGTCGAATTTGGAAAGTATTCCAAAAAAATTATTAGGACAGTCAGATATTCTTAAAGTATCAATTTTTACTCCAGCCCATTAATCAGGGATGGTCAGTACAAGAATATGATTGAAACAAAAACCAAATTTTAGGTAGATAGAAATAGGGGGATAAGGCCAGCAATTCGAGCAGTGCATTTGAACTATGGTTTATTTGCAATTTTTGACTGACTTTTTATTTTTGAGGCACAAATGTTTTAATAGAACATACATACATTTCAGGCACACATAACGTCATGACTTCCAATAATTAAGTCAAATTGTCCTAAGCAAATGTGTCCAAAATATGTCCCTGTGAGTTGAGATTACCTTACAAATTGCAATATCTTGCAAAAGGCAGGTTTTTAGTTACCATTTAGTGCATTCATTCGAAACAAAACATTCTCATATGCCAAACATTTGTAACAGGTTTAGGCCACTGCTGCTTAAATATAGCTCAGGCAACTGCTTGCACCAAAAATCATCTAGTAATTTTTCTGCTGCGGCAAAAAGCAGAAACGAAGGTTCAACCATGCAAGTCAGTTGGCCGGAAGGCAGTTAATTGCGTTTTGAAATGAAATTCGACTTTAAATTGTGACGCAGTTGATAAAGCATGCGCAATTCCGTTAGACCTTTGCCGTTAGGCGGAAACTGAGCACATACACTGGCAAAAACGAACAATAAAAGACCCTGGGTTAAATGAGAATGTATAAATATTGATCTGAAATAGACATTTCAGTAAATCGCTCAAATTTTGAACAGACGAACGTTTTTGTATGTAAGAGAACTCCGCCTACGACTGTAACTGAATTACCAGAATGGCATAAGAAAACTTTTATAAGAAATCCTGAGGTCGAATGTGTAAATATCCTCATTAAATTAGTATAATCTGAGTCGCGACAGTCAATAAACTGTCTGTTTTTTGTTTGCTTCATTCTGTTGATGTGAAAGATCGTCCATATTTCATTCGAGGCAACTGTAGCCATTTATTTAAAGCTTCGCCCCTTGATGCCGCAAATACGGACTCCAGAAGGGCAACAATGTTTATGGGGCCAGATATTAAGATGCCATTCAGTAACAGAAAAATTGGAGTTTACTTAGCAGATGCAGTCATAAAGATATTAAGCATACAGTATGAAGCTTCCTTCCCTAAATTTACTATGAATTTGTCAGCGACGATGGAGCAAGACGAGTTTTGGGTTTTCCTTGGAACGTCAGTGAACAGTCCCCGATTGTCGGTATTCTTAGCCGATTGTACAAGATTGGTTGCTAAAACCTCTAGGAGGAGACAAAGTTTTATAGCTTTTACGCAAATTCGAAGATAAGTCATCCAGAATCTAGAATTTTACAGCAAAGACCCCCAAAGTATAAAGAGTATCTTATAATTTATTTGCCCAAATGGTTTTTCTCAGTTATTTCGCGATGAATGTTCACGTCCTTCTCCATTATCCAGAGTAGCCTTCAAGAAAAACTTGTAGGGTTTTTGAATTTTCTGCCTATCTAACAGTTGCTGAGAATTCAACCATAAAAAACGACCTTCACTTTTATGATGGCAATATATGTGTTATGATTTCATTCTCTTAGTCTCTTTCTACGATTACAAATACCCTACAGCATGGTAACTAACGAACTAAAATGGTTTTCTAGTTCATAATACCTAAAGATCACATTGTTTGTATTCTGGCAGCCATTTTTATATTTCTTTACGGAATGTTTGTACATGCCACGAAATTACGGATGTGTTGAAAGTCGTTCTGGCCCGTAAGTGTTAGTGCGGCTTTTTGGTACAAAATTATACAGATTTAAAAAATAACATTTTTGAATAGAACAGATTTGTGCTTTGCTTTCAATACATGTTTGATTTTGTTTGGCCCCTCCTGATTTACAGTGTAAAGTGAAAAGGTTTAACTTTGCAAAGCTTGTCTGCATACATCATTTCCGCTCAAATCAATGCCCGCGTATGTTTCAAGATGTCTGTTACTATAGAGCTGTGACACGTTATACAGTAGCGCTGGCTTACGCCAAAATTCCAACAATTTCATCGCCAAACTAAATTTAAACACTGAGTTCCAGAACGAAGTCTTGTGACTGGCATATTCTTGGTAAACTGGTAAATCTCTCATTAGCCGTCGTTGGAAAAAGTGGTTTTCAAGGTATTTTATTGACGAATATCCACGTATTCCGTCTTGCTTCACAGGTAGGTTAGGCCAAAGTCTAAGACATTTTACCTGCTTGTGCCCTCTCCAAACAATGCTACTAACTTTATCGTCAATCCAACTAAAACCATGTCTGTTCCTTTCAGTCAAATTCGTTTTGTCGTGTTTGCATGCTTTAGGTACCGCATGCAACTATGAATAGACCACATAATGAACGCATAAAAAGTAAACTTCTTACAAAATAAGTGTAGTTATGCGTTCTAGTTTGAAATTACGCAGTAGAAGAAACTAGATTGTACGTTCGTGTCGCAACTGCATTGGAAAAATTTTACCATTGTCCCAGAAATTGGAATGAGCGCTAATTGGTGGGCTTTTCGCAACTATTCATGAAAGGATTAAGCATGCCTGAAAAATTAACCTTTTGAGACATAGATGGCGTGTGGACGACACTAATGTACTAGGACATAACACTACATCAACTGTAGAATCAGAATTGTTACCATAAAGCTCCTTTTTAAAACAACATACACGTTGACACGCTAATTCACCTCGCTTACACAATCTTAGGAATCCCCGCATATGATAGCAACGTCTGTTTCTGTCAATATCTCACAGTTAGATCGACGACCTCTAACATATAAAATCACACTGTGTTGCGCAGATGTAGCTCAGGATATTTGTTGACAGTAAAGTGACACACTCTAAAGTAATGCCAAGTATTTGCTCAAAATTTAAAGTTTAAGCGGATATAAAATCTTATCAGCATAACCTGCGCAAGGAAATTTTTACCGCAACACATTGCGCAGTCAAAATGTGTAACGTCCACTTTGCTCAGTAACCAATTATCTATTAATTGCTCGGAAAATACGGGTCGATTTTGGAAACAAGAAGTTCTTTCTAGATAATTCACCACTGTGTATGTTAAAATTAATGAAGTTGTGATCTTCAAACAGATAGGAATCTCTGCTATCGGAAAAAAGACGGCTTATGCCTCGTCGATAAACATCCACTGGCCCTGTTGCTGAAAAGCCTTAAATCCAGCTCCAATCTCAGTCTTGTTCCTGAGACTTTTGTTGCTAACCAAGTGTTCAGGTGCTTGAAAAATTTGCAAACAGTGGGCGACAGATCGGAATAATATGATAGATGTACCGAAATCTCATATTTCATGTCATTGAGATTTGTAGTGTTATTTTGGCAACATGCAATCCTGGGTTTTCGTAGGACAGAACCGGTCCACAACAATTTACTTGTGCAGGTTTCATTGGTGTTAAATGAACGTCCATTTTTGCCAGTTGTTTGCAGTAAAGCTCCGCTGTAATGCTTTTGCTAGTCTCCAAAAACGTTGAAACGGTCAAAAATGGCAAACTACCCGGCTGCCACTATTGTCTTCTGTTGACGCGATTTCGGTTTCGGCTTAAGGGCATTGTCGCGATCAAGCCGTTGCTGTAGTAGCTTACTGTCATTATAAAGGGTCTACCTATAGTCGTCGTTCGACTAAGAAATGGATCACTAGTTTTGCAGACATATCATCGAACGCATTGAGTGTATGCGGTATTTCTTTATCGAGTTTTCTTTCCTTACCAATTTACATCTTACTGTCGGACACTGTATGAATACTGACATCAAGTGCCTCAGACATTTCGCCGACACTTTGACGTGAGTTCCCTTCAGAAATTCCTTTCACAGTTCATTGTCAAGTGCAAATGTCGACCTCATCTCATTGCAGCTGCCGCACTTCTGACACCACCTCTGTACCGTCTATTTACTTGTGAACACGTTTTCTATGATTTGCTGGTATTGACAGCCTTTTAGAAAGCATTATGCTCAAGTTTTAATTCGCAGAAGAAGGTAAACGTACTTTTTTCCTTTTTAACTTCGTTATTAGGGGCCTATGCGCTTTAAAACTGTACTCTGGAAAAATTTATATGGAGCGTTAATAAAAAGTACATATTAGTCTTTAAACATTGAAAAACTTCATAGAAAAATCTGCAAGAACTGCACATACTTTCAAATTTGAAAGCGCATCGAAAAGGCTGCCAGTATTTTCCGAACAAATTAATAGATTTCGGTCGCTATGTTTCACGAATTACTTCAGTAACTGTATGTCAAAATAATAACTGGTGGTTTTGAAGAAGAAGACACGATCGCCGGGACAAGAGCATTATTAGCCTGACGTTCCGGATTCCTGCTCTAATCCACCATCAGAGACAAAAGCAGATAAGTGTGGTTCATGCGTATGCGGCTGCAGTATTTATAGGATGCAGTAGCCATGCTACCACATACCTATGAATATTCACGGCTCCCCCTCCTCCCCCTTCATCAGGGATTGTTGCACGTGGCGTGATGGCCGACATTCGCGTCGTTAATTGCGGCAATTTCATCACGTGCGTTGGATGTTGGTGTGATGATTGCTCGACCATCTGACTCGCTGAACTGGATGTTGGGAAGAGTGTTCACCTGTGCGCTCCCCGCGTGGCCAATTACTCCGCCTAGACGAAGTCTCAGTACGGAGTATTGGATGGGAAGATCATTGCACTTGTTAATAGACTGGGAGCCAGTAAACCATGACTCAAGCAGCTCTCGGCTCACGCGGTTGTCACCTCTTGCGAAAATTTCGGCCTCGTCAAATTTGATTGTGTGGCTGGAACCCCTCGAATGAGCCGCAATTTGAGAGCTAGCGTCATTTCTCCGCACCGCTGCAGCGTGTTCGGCCACTCGCGCTTGGAGTTGTCTTCCGGGTTCTCCGACGTAGTTGCTTTGTCCGCAACTGCATCAGACCCGATAGACGACTCCAGACCTTTCTGGCCGTGGCAGTGGGTCTTTCGGTTTCATTAACTGACTACCAGCCGTCCCTGGTGAAAGGGGAGGAGCCGTGAATATTCATAGGTATGTGGTAGCATGGCTACTGCATCCTATAAATACTGCAGCCGCATATGCATGAACCAGCCTTATCTGCCTTTGTCTCTGATGATGGATTCGAGCAGGAATCCGAAACGTCAGGCTAATAAAGCTCTTGTTCCGGCGATCGCGTCTTCTTCTTGTTCTTCAAGACTGCTTCCTGGGACTCGTCTCTTCCCTTCCATTGGCAACTGGTTGTTTATCAAACATTTTGACCGCTAATACTTGTAGGGCAAGTAAAAGCCTGAAAACTACTGCAAACTACTCGTGTTCTAATCGTTCCGAGATGTCGTTGTTTCCTGCGTTTTGGTAGAGAGGAGTGAACTCTGAGTATGGTGACCCTATTGGGACACAGTTCCACTGTCCAAGGGAACTTAATGCTAATGTGATTGACTTAAGATTGACTGAAGTAAAAATGCAAAAACCTGAAAGACAGCGTCATCAGGTTCCTGTGTTCAGACAAGACGAAATATTTTGAAATGTTGTTGCGTGAAAAGCAATTTTAGAACTCCTTCGAATATTCGCTTTAGACTGGTCTAAGATTAAGTATCATCATGGATTCTGCCCCCATTTCAAAGTGTAAACTAAGAAGCTTACGTCGGAGAGGGAAAAGAATGTAATAATTTTACTAGTAGCTAAATCAGTCCGTTTGAATTTCATCTTTTTCTCTTTAATTAGCATCGAGCATCTTACTTACCTATGGTTGTAATCACAGTAATTGCAAATAGGACTCCGCCTTCGAAAGTCCAGTTTATATCTTCCACGTTCGTTGCTCCATTCCATCCTCTGTCCTTGATGGCATGAACTACCTGTCCGAGGTAATTCAATATTATGTCGCTGGTATTCTTTCTGACAATTTCCGCTAACAGAGTGGTGTTGAGATAAGAAGAATTTGTGTCCTGCTCCAGGTAATTGCGAAGATGCTCATACGATACCTCTGTAGGAATGAAATTCGGTTCGACTGTGCCACCTAAAATGCCAACAGGCGTTGTGGTGTTTCGGAGTACGGCCGTCTCCCTTAGAGGGCCTGTGGAGTTATCTGAACTAATATCGTCGATCCAATGTTTTGGTATTACTCCACGAGACAGTTCTAGTCCGTGTACATACCACTCCA
>CACRXP010001297.1:27339-47337 GCA_902702965.1 Spirometra erinaceieuropaei
ACAGTGGCTTCCTCGAAGAGGTCCTCGCTCCAGTTGTAAATTCAGGCGATTGAATAATGCTCGGGGAAAATTATGCCAGCAATAGTGAGATGCGACTCCCAGGCAATTGCCACAGGCGGGCCGCTGTTCGTCGCGTTCTTGTAGGCGAACAGTGGTCGCGTCTTTAAAATTCTGTAGGTACCGCCCTTGTGGTCACAGCCCCTAGAACAGCGAGGTTCAGTGGTCCACGAGTTAACGGACACCGTATTCGTGGATTCTACCTTAGGGACAATTTTTATGCACACATGCCACACCGTCCTGATTGTCTACTGAAGATATGGCGGGCGATAGAGGTCAGGATCGATTTGCAACTGAGGGGATCTTATCAGTGGTTTCCTCGCAGATTATAGGTGGACAGTTGCAAATGCACCTATTGCATTCGGTCTAAAGTTCTGGCGCACACTCCCGATGGGTTGGAGCTTGTTAACCGTCTTGATGGTTGCGCAGACCTGCGTATCCCCAGATTTCATCTGTTTGGCTGGTGGCGAAGTAGACTGACTGGAGGGACATATATAACAAGTCCCGAATACGTCCTCTGTCAAGGAGGGTAAATAGTGGTATCTGTGCATAAGAACGCCCTTGATGATCGGATAAGTATATAACAGCTGGGAAACGGGCAACGCCGATCCTGGTTTGCCACTACATGGCGTATGTAGGTCACTCCCTCGCTTAAGGACCTAGAAGTAGATAATACCAAAACCAAGTCCCAGAAGGAGTTTTAAAGGGCTTCAATAATTGTATCAGGCCGTACAATGGTGCACCGTGTAAGGAAAATTGCAGAGAGATATTGTTTTCTAAAAAGACCGGACTCACCGATAACGGCGTTGGGGATGGTTATCTTGAGCCAGGTTCGATCGTGAATTTCAAGGCCCGAGTCGGGAGCCAGCATGGCGCGCACCACGATGGCCATGTCAGTAGACAGTGAGAGCTGCTCCGGCAGGATGGGTAGACCCGTATTGGGATCGATGACGGTGCCGGCGGAACTGCCGGCGAAGCAGTCACCGCCGCCACCACCACCACCCAGCGAAGTGCCTGCACCACCACCGCCGCCGGCGCTGACTGAGGGCTGTGTCCCTGTCCCTGCAACGCCGCCAGCTCCGCGTAAACCGAGATCAGAGTCGGGGAGGGATTTGGTAGTCACCGAGGAGCCTGATGCCGCCGGTGAGAGGGTGCTCTGGGACTGAGGTAAGAGGCTGGCTAAGCCGGTACCCCCACCACCGCCCCCTGGAAGGGGGTAGCCTATAAATAGGGTATCAAGGTAACAATGGCCTGTTAATACCCTTCGCTGATAGAGGAGTCAGACGAATGTGCATACTGGTTTGATGGAGAACTCAAGCCAACGATTACGACAAGAATAAGGATAAAGCATAGATAATGATAGTGTAGTAAACCACAGACAACGGAGCCCAACGATCATTAGTCAATGATGTTGTAGAGGAGACGAATGCGGAGAAGGACATAAAGAATTCGACGAAACAAGAGGGCAACGATCGGGCGAAGGACTCCAAACACACACGACCAGCCAAATGTGCCTGTCTTACGGGAAAGGTGGTAATAGGGGGTTTTACGTACAGGGCCTATGCATGCATAGAGAAATGGCAAAATAAGTATACATAATTGGTAAATTCAAATGTGATTAAACTCGCGTCGTCCGGCGGGGCCTCATAGCTCAAATGGTTAGAGCGTTCGCTGTACTAAAGCCTTCCCTCTACTGAGTGGGTTCGAATCCCACTGAGGCGCCGAGTTTTTCAGAGTTGGGTAAATATGAATTGGTGAATTCGTTTCTTGGGCGGAAAATTTTTAATGCATTGACATACGACAACCGAAATTAAGCAGAACAATTCAAAAAAATAAACACCAAGTGTATACAAAGATCACTTCTTAACTCTCTGAGCCGAGGTCATTGTATATAATGCACCAGGCCGTCTAAAACGGACGACTCAGCCCTTTACGATAAAACACCAAACCGAAATAATCGTGGTGTCGGATTAAAACCCACTTAGGTAAGCATAAAAGGTATTCTTTGTATGCCACAGATGCTTGGGGTTCTTCATCCGATCCTTACCAACAAGAGTAACAGCAGCAGATATAATAGTATATCAGGCCCGGCAGACCCCGTTGGCTACTCGTGAGGAGGACAGCGACTCTCTTATGCTACACCCTCATGGGGTACAGGGCCTAAGAGGCTAATGAAGAGCTACCAAAAAGTAACCATTTTCAGAAAATGAAGCCAACTACAAACAAATCTTTGCGGGCTCAAAAAAACGCAGAAAAAACCGAAGACTTGGTGCCCCGAGTTGAAAGAAGTCTCTTCAAAGGTCGAGAAACCTGGCAAGTTGTGAATTCTGAATAAATGCCTCCCCTATTTAACAGTAAAAACAAAGTGGATATGATCGCTTCCAGTGAAGAGGCTGGTTGCCCTGTCCGTTGCGATCTCATTCTGTCTATACTACTAACCGTTGTCCGGCTGTCCACGGGGTTCTTACTTACTTACTTGTACTTGATACGGCTGCGATCATGCCTGATCTAGCCGGCCTCGATGATGTCCCGAATTGTACCTCTCCACGCGTGACGATCCGCGGTAGCAGATCTAGACAGCTCAACCCATTCCCTTCGCCAACGACGGAGACCGAATACCGAAGGTCCAACAACCACCTCCATGTCTTGACGGACAGTGTCGAGCCAGGTTTTGAACTGACCCCCTCTTCGACGCCTCCAGTGGGGCAACGGTGCCGGATCGAGGGCAGTAACACTGAGCTCCTGAGGTGGACGACGAAGAACATGTCCGAACCACCTCAGTCGTCTTTCTTGGATGGCCTGAGTTATCCTTGCGATGTTGTCGCAGCGAGCGCGGACTATCTCATTTGAGACGAAGTCGGTTAACTTCACTCGAAGGATGATCCTCAAGCAGTGGTGGTCAAATACCTCCAGTTTTCGCTCATCCGCCACGCGCAAAGCCAAGCATTCACAACCGTAGAGAAGGACAGACCGGACAGATGCACGGTACACGCGAATCTTAGTGCCGATGGAGAGGTCACGTCGGTTCCACAGGCATTTCCGAAGGCTTGAAAAAACCCAGCGGGCAGCATCGATTCGGGAGACAATGTCGTCCTTACTCTGTCCATTAGGGGTTCTAGATCTGGCGTTCAGCACAAAGACACGAGCGTGTCCTGTAACCTGATCGGTAAAGGTACTTTCAACACAGGGGCGATATCGTTTACGGACACAGGTCCCTAAAGGATCAAACAGCGACGTCGCTACGAACGCCTGGTCGCCACAAGTTAGTTCTCAATGTGGTAACTTTTCTGACGCCTCTCGCTTCAAAACTCAGGATATCGGTTGATCAAAAGGATAGCTTGGTCACGCTTTCAAGGTCTGTAATCCTACTGAAACAATCCCACGCGTCTCTGGACTATCGCGATGCGCTAAAAGCAGCAGATTAGAAGGCTGCCAACTGATGGGGTAACAAGGTCCTCCTATCACAACGGAGATTCAGGCTGCAATGGCTCCTGTTTAATGTGGTCGATATGGCACTCCAACTCAAATGCGACCCGAAACGCCCCATTTTGATAGCGCGAAAACCCTGCCCATTTGTGCGCGAATCAGCTCAGGTGGGTCAGAGGAAATAGTGCGATAGATGCGGTGCAAGTCTACTACTAACATAAACTAGCTCACACACAAGTTAACGTTCCTGCGTTCACTCTGGTGTGGGGCACACGGTGGGCACTGTCGACAACGATGGTCCAACTGTCATGTGCCTAAAAGTGAGCTTATTTAACACCTATAATTCCATGCTGGCATTCTACCAGCCGATCCACGACTTTGGTTATTGCCTTCTTTCATTTGGCAGGGCAGCAGTAAGTGGCTGGCTTTTCGATCCGATCAAGTGTGCGCAGGCGAAACGCTGTCTAACTTAAAACCGAATTGTGCGTAGGTTGGCGATTAAGGCTTACCGTTGCGGTCGTTTTTGAGAAGGCCTGAAGACGGTATCTCGACACAAGGGCATAATTTCGGCACTGAGGACGCAATAGGTGGACACAGAAAACGTTTTATGCTGATGGACCATCCATTAATGCCGCTCCCGGTTCAAAGCCCTCGCTCTATTTCTTTTCCAGAAGCATTAGCGACAAGGACAAGGGGAATTGGAGCGGCCAAAGTTGACTTACTTAATGTTGTCCGAGAACCATACCTAAATCCCAAATCGGAGTTCCTGCAAGCAGGCCAACTTAGTAAACGTCAGCGTCACGCAACTTTAAACTTTTTTATTGTGCTAACGCAAGTCATCAAGCCCCGAGTTTGGGGTGGGCAAAAGGATCTGAGAAACAGGAGGCCGCCCCCCCCCCAGGCTGTGAGGGGGGGGGGGGTGGGACAACCAAATCAACCGGGGACGGTGGGCCTGCCAAGTGTGGGCGTGCGTACGCAGGCGCGCGCGACCGGCAAATGCAACACAGTAAGTCCCAGTAGACACGACAGCAGGGCAAAAGAGGCAACTGGTCTGTCCAACATCGCCCTCGCTAGCTTTCACTCTGACCGACAGCGCAAACACACCGAGAGGGAGAGAGAGAGAGAGCTAGCGGAAGAGCAAACTGGCTGGAGCAGACAGGGAGCACCAGTCGGTGTGTATGCGCGCGTGCGTCCATGCCTCCAGTCGGGCGCACGTGTGGTTGGTGATTCACCCCCCATTCCCACACCCACCATCCTTCACATGCGCGCACGGAACAGGATACAAAAATGAAACGTGTCGAAGACGGTATCGACCTTGCAACACTGAAAAGGGGAGGCGAATTGGATGCGCTTATGTTGGCAAGAACGATCAATCTTGAGGGCAGTATCAAGCTGGCAAAGACTGCTTACAGACAGGCGATCCACGCGGGATGAGAGTGACAGGGCTCTTCGGAGCAGATCGTGCATAGGGCAGAAAAACCAATGTGGAGTCATAAAAAAAAGTTCGGATGATGGACGCGCTTGATGCAGTTCTACTATACTTTGAGTTGGACAATCCCGTCCTCATTTTGAGTCGAAGAGTTCAGGTTAGATAATAGTGAACAGGCGCACTTGATCCCAGCTTGTTCCTTTGTTGATACACTCAACCGAACCGGTAAGCGAACTGGGAAAAGCGATGAAAACTGGTTACGGTTTGTTAGAAATAACAGTAGTGACGTCATGGACACAACAGCTCAGTAGAAGCGGTGAACACTAAGGCCATCCGGAAAAAGGAGGAGGGATGGGTGGTGTGCAAGATGGGAATGGAAAAGACGGTCGTCAGATCACAGAGAAGCTCCACTTGTTTTTAGAGCTATGAATAATCTCTACACAGCTGTAGACGCTGGTTGGCGGAACGCCATATACATGAGTGGGCTACAAGGGTGTGCTTTGGAAGTTTACGCATACGCTCGGTTTTAGAAACTCCGACATCCTGAAAATTTACGTCGAACTTTCGAGTAGCAGCTGGCTCGCTATACCGTCTGTCGTGATAGGAGGGAGGTTCGCTGGTCTGGTTACAGCCGCATAGGACAAGTAATGATTCAAAAGGAATGCCGAAAAGGACAAAGTAGACTGAAATGGTCATTTCTTGATTGTTACCCGTCATCGGCCAGCAGTACTCTATATCCCCGATCCACACTAGACCGGATGCAACCTGAGACGGCAAGATTCCTGCACCTGCTTCTAGCAATCGAGGAAGATCAAAAAAGGTTTCTGCCATTGCCACTAGCCCCCGTGGTTGGTTTGCAGGTGGAAAAGGAGTCCTCGACAAAGTGGAGAGTCGAATGAAAGCGAAGGCAGCCGGCCCTTGTCGGTGGCTAGGGCGTCAAAAAGTCCGCTGTATGCGCCTGTTGGTTTGAATAGTTGTCGTTTAATTAAAATTGCCCGCCCCAGTTTGTGGGTAAAAAAATGAACTACACGGTATGCTGCAGGTGACCACGTAGAACTAACGGTGGATGCCAGTTATGGTGGTCCCCTAGCTCTCTCTCTCACGCTCTTCCTCGAGCGCGAGCGCACACACGTACACACGCGGAGGCACACAAACCTGGTTGTCAATCACAGTGACCAGCGTGCGTGTGGAGTTGGTGCTGGCGTGGCTGTGCACAGGCATCCATCCCTCAGCCCGCAGATGCAGATAGTCAGAACTTGCAAAGCCTCCGCCGGTGGGTCAGGCCGGATTAGAGACAGAAAGGATCCATGGACATACGCACGCACACATCCGCACAAACACACAGCCAACGCGCACACGATTGTGCCGTTAACTGGACAGCAGACCCGGATTACATCAGCCCTGCCTGTCCTTACGTCGAGGCCATACGAACAAACAGCTGAAACTGAAGACTGTTGCAGTTGGCGGTTGGTGCGGGGTCGTAATAGAAGATAAGGGCGTAAGAAAGAGCAGTTAACTGCGCAGTTCCCACTAGATACCTTGTAACAATATCACCACCAAGTGCTGGACATCGGGTGAGGTCTCACAGGCACAAGCTGTTCAACGCAGCTCATTTAAGGTGTTTTGTCAAGGCAGGAATGCAACAGTGCGAAAAAAAACGTGGGTTACTCCAACCTGAGAGTCGGTTTTATGTAAAGTTGGTAAGGCAGTTTCCTATATGTCCTGGCTCCTGCCTGCACCTAATCTAGGTTTAATATCTGCGGATGAGAATCGGTTTGTGGGCTGCGTAGATTAACAGCGCGCTGGAAAATCATGTCTCAAGAACAATTAAAAAGACGACATTGAAAACACTTTAAATGGATTCGGGCACTGAGGAAAGGGCAAGGCATCGGTCCATGTCGCATTCAATAACAAGGTACTTAACGTATGAAGACCCACTTCTGGCAACGGAAAACTGGCAAAAAGCACCAGAGTTCAGTCCCTCGGGCATTAAATTGACTTCAGTAGTAAACTGCAGTCGTCGATAGAGGTGATACTCAGAGCCTTATTACGTTCGACAGTTAAAATTAACCAATCGTGTCTCAAATGCGTGAAAAGCGCGCGAAGTAGAGGAGGGCGGGGGGCAGGCGTAAGGAATGAATGCAGAAAGGAATGAATCCAGAAAGCAATGCATGGGCCGATGGAATGAACGTATGTACCACGATGAAGTTCAGCCAAGACGACCAGCGACAATCTTAGCTTGCATGCGACAGATGGAGCTGAACAACTAAAGTTCAAACTCACGGACGAACATAAGGGAGAAAGGCGTAAATTCGGATTGAAAAGGGCAGATCAGGACCGTCTGTCTGCTAGATGGAGTAGCGATTTTCAACGACATGCGGAGCCCACTGCGCCCCCAACAGCTATTGCCGACTGACTGCGTTCTTTTCCTCAACCACGCAGCCGCTTAAGCTTCCTATCTACCTTAAAAACCGTCCTGTGGCTGTTGATAGCGGCCCTAAAGGTGTTTGTGGTCAACACGGTGCTTCCTGTGGCCAAACCACTCATCCACGGTCAAAGGGCTTTTAGGTGAACTCGGATGTAATTGGGATGAAAAGTGAGGAGGTTGCTTTAAAACCAGACAGGGATCACTCGGGCTGTTTTATGAGCTAAAAGGGGATTGCGGAAGAGTGTGACTGAATGATGCATGTGCTGTTGTCTAATAATACAGCCCATTTGTTTCGCTACTGTCTCGCGTCGTCGCACAGACGGGCGTGAAGGCCGGTGGTATTAATGTACACACGCAGGCGGGCACACAACGCAGCAGACGAACACAGTCGACGGGGTGCGCACAGTGTGAGCGGATGACGGGGCGCGTCTGTGCAAGACTAGCGCAAGAGGTACAGCCAAATGCCTTCGATAAATCGTAGATAGGATGGTGGAGGAGGAGGAGGAGGAGGAGGAGGAGGAGGACGCTGAAAAGACGGAGCGTATGCAGACGAGCGCGACCAGACTAGATCAGGAAGGCCTCGTGTGTGCGCGCACGCACGCAAGCACGCGCGCGTACGCCTATGAGAGCGATGTGCTGGAGAGAGAGAGCGTCCGTTGTACTGACTGATGATGACTAATGGACTGAAAGAGGTTGAGGGGAAGAGGTGGCAGCGACAGCAACGCCAACGGGATGCTGCTGCTGCCGCTGCTGTTGCCTGGGTGTGCGCGCTCGGCGACTGGTCTTGGTGAATCTAAACACATACGATACCCCACACCTGACAAATCCACGCGCACGAAACGGGTTGCTAGCCTGCGCGAGCGGGCGACAAACTTGGACAAGCACAAAGTAGCAGATGACAGCAACTCTTCCAGTCTCGTCTGACCAGGATCACTGCAGAAGGACTACGAACAGAACAGAGGGGGAGAGAGAGAAAGAGGGAGGGAGAGCAGAGAGAGAGAGAGAGAGTTAGAGGTGAGGGAGGAACGTATATGCGCGCTGCACGCAATACATCTACACGCCTAAATACAACCAGAAGGGCGATATTTTGCAAGACAGCAAGTGTTTTTTTCACATTAGTCTACCGAATTGTGTCTGTCCTTCGACGCCGTCTCACGCTGTTGACAGTGTGCAAGTCCGATGGTGTCTGTGTACTGCGCCAATGTACAGTAGCAGGAAGTAGTGACCGAAAAAAAAACACGGATTTGTCTGCGATCCCCGAGGACTTAGTGGGCTTGACCGACGAGACGCATGATTTGTCCTAGCTTCATGGTAGGGATCAATTATGAAAGTCGCAGTTGCAGTTTAAGGTCAATGGGCACGAATCTGTAAGGATGTTAGCAAGGGGGGCAAAACTCAGCTTTGAGAATCCTTATTAGTCCCGTCCCGTCCCAGCAGCTACGTAGGCTTGAAAAGCACTCTAACGGAGAAGTCCGACTATGACTTAATAAGTCGTAAGTACCAGACCCCTTGAATTCGTGATAGGTTAACAGATCAGCGCAAGCTGCACACGGCAGTTAAAATGGATGTTAGAAGATCCAGTGAGGAATCGCAGGTGCGAGGAAACCTGCTGCTAGCCAAAACCTAGTAACGAGAAAATCGGGCAAAACCATGCGGATAGAAGTGCCCTTGAGAACCACCTCTCAAGAGCGTGTACCCAGTACCTTGGTATAGCGGAACAGTATGTGATGGAGACGGACTAGTAGTATTCATTGCTTTACAGTTAGAAGTAAGATTAAGACTACGATGTGGTTTTGTAGATGACGTTAGGGTCAAGGGGGGAGACGAAGTTGTAGGGCAAGGTCTTAGCGAACAAGATAGCCGCTTAGACCTTACTCTAATTATAACATGAACCTTGGGCGCTAAAACTACGCCCAACCCCAACGCTAAGCATAAATCCCTACCGCAAATCTAAGACTAAACTCTAACCCTAAGAAGTGGTTCGCACTGAACAACCTTCCGGTGAAATTTACTGCAGCGTTTTGCACATTAGAGGATCTCGTTTATCCAACAATTGTGGCAACAAATCCTGGAGGTACAGTTTGTGCACCATTGTCCCCTCAACCTACCCACCATCGTGGCTCCGCTACCACGGCAGCAAGTTCAAGAAAACGTGGGGTCATGAGCGAGGCCAACCAAGCCGGACTTCGTGCTGGACGTGGATGCGCAGACCAAATATTCACACTGAGGCGCATTCCCGAGTTCCACCATCGCTACCAACAGCCATCGGCCGTCTTCTTCATTGACTTGGCCGCTGCCTTCGATTCCGTCCATCGTGAGTCCCTGTGACGGATATTAGCGCTAGATGGTGTACCGACATAAATAATCGCCATGATCAAGGCTTATTATCGCTCCACTACTTCGAGAGTCCTGGTCCGCAACAATCTTATCCAACCGCTCGGTATTCGGTCTGGCGTTCGAAAGGGTTGTATCTTGTTGCCCATTGTGTTCAACTACGCTATTGGCTGGATCCTCGGGAGGACCCTATGCGAGAGTGACGGCGTTGAGTTTGCACCGACTGACTGATCTCGACTATGCCGGTGATATCGCTTACTTGCTTCAAGTTTTGGTGATCTGTAGTCTATGTTGTCACGGGTGAACGAGGTCGTTAAAGCGATCGGTTTATCCATAAACGCTGGGAAGACTAAAGCGTTTTCAAACTTCTATTCTGACAAGGAGAAGGCACCCCTGGGGATTGATGGCTATCAACTCGAACAAGTAGACAGTTTTAAATACCTCGGAGCGAGGCTGCTACCGAATAGAAAGAGTAAGGACGACGTCGTCTACCGAATCGCTGCTGTCCACCGGGTTTTCTCAAATCTTCGGAAATGCCTATGGACCCGACGTGATCTCTTCATCGCCATTAAGATTCGCGTGTACCGTACATCTGTCTGGTCTGCCCTTCTCTACAGTTATGAATGCTGGGCTTTGTGCGTGGAGGACGAGCGAAAATTGGAGGTATTTGACCACCACTGCCTGAGCACCATCTTTCGGGTGAAGTTCACCGACTTCGACTCAAATAAGATCGTCCGCGCTCGCTGCGACAACATCGCAAGGATAACTCAGGCCATCCACGAAAGACGACTGAGGTGGTGTCGGCATGTTCTTCGTCGTCCACCTCAGGAGCTCAGTGTTACTGCCCTCGATCCGGCAAAGCTACCCCAGTGGAGGCGTCGAGAAGGGGGTCAGTTCAAAACCTGGCTCGACACAGTTCGTCAAGGCATGGAGGTGGTCCTTGGACCTTCGGTATTCAGTCTACGTCGTCGGCGAAGGGAATGGGTTGAGCTGTCCAGATCGGCTGCCGCGGATCGTCACGCGTGGAGAGGTACAGTTCGTGACATCGTCGAGGCCGGCTAGATCAGGCATGATCGCAGCCGTATCAAGTACAAGTATGTAAGTATGAGCGAGGCGAGGACAATTCTCAGATTGTAAAAGGCCTTCCAAACAAACATGAACACGAAGACTGTCGATAGGTTTATGTGTTCGGTTTCGGTTCAGAGTACTCTGATCATCAAAGGAAGATGAATAGAGACCATCGCACTCGTCTTGCGGGTGCTTTTAATCGCGAAAAAGTCACGGCACCCAGTTAATTGGCACAAAAAATGTAGCCTAGCCGAGGCCCGGATGCAGAGCGAGGGGAGTAGTTCGCCAAAAACTGCGGAAATACACACCAGGATTTCATTTTTCATGACAGCAAAATAGGGGAAGGGGCGATAGTTGAGACTCACCGCCAGGGAAGCCGGAGGAGACAGTGGGGATTCCCATGACGGAGGAGCCCGGGGCATTGCGACCGTCGTTGGCGGTCATGGCATTGGTGTGGAGGACCCAAGCACGCGGATCAATTGGGCGTACCGGCTCCTGGCGGGAGAGAGTGAAGTAGCCCTTGGGATTGGGATCCCAACATTTGGCCACCACGAGAGTAATCGGGCTAAGTGAAAAACAGGGTAGGCAAGTATATGGAGGTTGGTTTGTAGGCCCAGCGACGGCAAAATTTAGAACTTTTCAAACACTCCTAGCGACCCCTAAGTAAAAGAGGAAATTACAGCATTGACTGTGTCAGGCGACAGAGGCCCAGATCGACTAACAGAGGAAAGGCATGCCAAAATTAATTAGGGTTTTCAAGTTTGGGACAGTTGGGCGGGTCCTCTTTTGTCAGGGACAAACCACGGCTGATAATTAGTCCAATTTTCCTAGCAGCTTTGTGGGCACAATTGATGCTGATTGGCGTTATACATGCTTGGTTAGTAATCAGACCGCTTAATATTAAGGAGTCCTGTGGTACGGATATCGTCCTCCTAGAAACACAGTAAAACCATCGAGCAAGTCACACTGTAAAGGAGAGCCTTCGTCCTCAGATCCGGAATAACGAGGGAAAAGAACGGTATTCTAGAAGTTCAATACGACCTTGAGATTCGCATAGTCGCATACGCTTCCAGCAACACGAATATAACGAAGTCCTTGTCTCTACTAACCGCTTAGAAAATTAGTAAAAAGTAGTAAAACCTAATTCAGTGTGGTAAAGGGCACTTACTGATCGGACACACTCGTCCCGTTGCGTCTTGGGGCCCAATCTGGAGCTTCGCTAGCAGCCGCTCAGCGACAAGACAACGTGCCCGTGGCTCAGTGATCAGTGCGTTGGACTCCCAACCAATAGGTCGCGGGTCCGAGTCTCAGGGGTTGCGAAACCTGGGGTTGTGTATGACTGGCTGATGGCCGCGAAGCCAAATATGGCCATTCAATCCCCCTCTTGTCTTTGTCAGCAATGTCGTTCTGCCTATAATACTAGCCGCTGAGCGGTTGCTGGCGGGGCGTGAGATTGAGCCTCAAGGCATAACGGAGTGCGCGTCCCGTAACGCGACTGATGAGCACGCTTCTACACGACCAAAACCAACGGGACAACGAACTCGTGGCCCAATGGCCAGGGCGTCGGACTGCTAACTAACAGGTTGAGGGTCATAGCCTCAGGGGTTGCAAAAACCCGGAGTTGAGTGTGGCTGGCTGATAACGGCTAGAAAGCCAGAAGTGGTCATTCACGTCCTCCTTGTCTATAATGTCATTCTGCCAGTTAACGGTCCCTAGGTTGGTAGAACATCTATAATTTCAAAGGAAGAAGGGAATTGTAGAGCTAACCGAGTAGATTAATAATGAAAATAGTTGATTGTTTAACATTTACTATTGACTACACAGCAACAAATTACAATGTGGCTAACAATCTGACGACAGCAAACAGCAACAACCATCCAGTGTATAAATACCTCAAAAATCGCCCCCTCCCCTTCTCCGAAAATGACTGTAACACGTTCCCGTTCGTGTGCTCTAGGCCTCCGCATTGCAATCAACGGTTTTGGCGACTTGGGCAGCAAGTAAGAATGACTCAACTGTAACCCGGAAGCGATTCACTGGTGTGCAGACCACAATGACGAGTGCTGAGAGCCGTATGAGTCAACCCACTCACGTTCGCCCCAACATTACACATACTGTGCCAATTTTCAGCAAGTTTTGCGCACACTTGGTCGCGGGGTTGAGCGAGTTCGGTCTCTGAAGTGGACGCCTAATACGCGTATCTTCATTCAAATATACACACAGGAAAGCAGGGTCTGAATGGCCGAGGCAGCTGCATAACTGAGTCAGGTAGGTAATCATACCAATTTAGACTCACTAAAGGAAAATTTCATCTTTACTCCAAATGACTCCAACCTTCCCTCAAATGAAATTTCGCTTTCAGTGTGTGTCTTCTGTCTGTGGCTACGATGGAGAAATATCTTCAAAAGCTCTGTGGGGCAGCAGCTGCCGAGCTGGATGGTGTCTCAACATTTCCTCTCAAGACATTAACATGTCCTTCATGGGGTCTAAGATGCCTGACGCTTGGCGTACAGTAAGAATCACTCCTATCTCTAAGAGGTCAACTGATTTTGGTCCTAAATCCTTCCTTCCACTTGCATAACCCTCCGAACTTATGGACCTGGCTGACAGGGTTGTCTCGGATATCATTACGCCACTCTCCTCCAATCTCTCCGAGGCTTTCAAATTGGCATATAAAGCCAGACGTAGTACCTTGGATGCCGTTGCTGTTGTGGTTCGCTCTACTCTAGAAGAGCTGGACAACGGCTGCCGTGTGTACGCATGTACATTCTTCGGCTACTTCTCTGCCTTCAACACAGTCCGCGCAGTCTCCTCGGCAAAGCCTCTGACAGAGGCTCTCCCAGATAGTCTCTTGGCCTAGAGATTCTTTTACCTTCAGCGTCCAATTTGTCCAGTCTAGCGAGAGGAAGTCTGCTGTTCTCCCTAATAACTGTGGTCCTTTAAGGTCCCATCTTATCCATTCACCTCTTCTTACTTCACACTGATGATGTAAGACCCCCAAAAGGCTGTTTTTTTAAGTATGATGATGATGATGTGGTTGTTGGGCACCCTATTGGAAATCAGACTCATCCCTGGCTTCTGGAAGATGGCTTAGATCATGTCTCTGCATGGTCGTTGGAAAATGGTCGGTCGGATGTGGTTATGTAGCCCCACCTGAAGTAAACAAACCCCAGTCGCCTCTAATACGGGACCTGTGGTAATAGGGGTTTTTACAGGTTGAGCCGGGGAACGCACAGGCGACGAGGTCAAGTAGTTGTATGCAAAATAAAAGCTATTGGGAATGTGTGGTTGTACTTTGAGTGGTTGAGAAATAGTTGCGCCAAACCCTAACTACGACCTCTCATCCTAAACCCTAACCCATAACCCCAACTTTTAACCCTAACGCCTAACCATAGCCCCTAACGATAACCCAAAACCATAACCCCTAACCCTTAACCTCAACCCCAACAGTAATGTGTCCATCGGGTGTTATTCGATTCTCAAATCTCTCGTTCTCCCTTTATATTGAAACGCTTTTAACTAGAATCCGTTAACTTGTTTATTACAATCGTCATTTACGTTCCTATCGCACATCTCAACCCCTAATCTAGAGATTTGATCCCTACATTCCCCCCCCCTCCCTCATTCTTTATTGTTCTCCGGCTATTTTTCCTGTCTTGTTCAAAAAATATACGCTCAGTTTAGAACGTATTCTCCGAATGTTCTATTCTGCTGTCGGTGTGCACTATGCCTTTTAGCTGATATCTTAATACAACGACATTTCACAACGGTCAAGCAACTTGCTGACCGAATTCCGGATGATGTTGCCTATCTCCTTCACCCTGAATTAATGGCTGTGAAGTCTCTCCGCCCCCATGCGCCGTGGCTTCCGGAATATCTCTTGGGCACATCAACGTTCAGTAGTTCTATCTCTGGCACAATACCTAACGTGTAAGGAGACCGAAGTATATAAATTGAGACTCGAACTGTCCATATAAATAGTCCTACAGTTTTATGCAAACCTATAAAATCTCTCAACACCCACTAATTTGTATTCTGGCTACGGGAATGGAGGACTGTTTTGTTAAAAATTGTGGAACGATACTTTCAAAATAAAGCGTATTTTTCTCTTCCGATCAGTTGGCCGACGGTACGCTACGGGGGACTGACAAAATGACAGCAGCGACAAGCGACGAAAACATAAGGTAGTAAAGTAAAGCATAACAAGTGCGCTTTTCACGATAAACATGATCGCTGCGTCCGTCGTTTGTTTCCCACTTGGGTTTTATTCATCGAATTGAAAACAAATATCCCGTCAGATGTGCGCATTTGGAGGCACAAGCTTGACCCTATTCGAGGAAAACAGTCTTGACAGTGTGCACAGTTGGAACACTTCAGGTGGCTGGACGAGTAACCTACCAGGTTTCACATCCACCTGGGAAAATCCATCTGGCCACAAAGTTTTCTTGTACACGGGAAGTGCAAATCGCCAAACGAATTTGTCCGAGGTGACTTTTTGGTACGCCAAACAGGGCGGTGGATTGCACTCTGTGACGGGGATGCTGACTGAATGGGTGTTTAGCTTAGTATTCCACCAAGTAACGGGTCCGACAAGATCGTTCAGGTGTAAGCTTCCAAATTATTCCGCTGGCGATTCTACTCATGCCATGTCTATGGACATAAATATGGCACGCGGGAGAGGGGAAAGCAGGAGGGTCATTGATGCAGAACGCCTTCTCTGGCCTCGCCAAACACAAGTCGGGGGCAGTGCAAAAAACTGCACAATGGGGTGATTTGCGCCTTCCCATCGTGTTTTACGCCAGTGAAGCTAATAGAAACGTACTGCCAATGACGAGGTCTCTGTCCGGTACGGAACCTACTCAATGAGTTCCAAAACACACTGTGTGGAAAAGCAAACAGAGGGAACTTCAACGTTGTATGACACTGATGGTGAAATTGGAGGACAGGTAGATGCAAAGGACGATAATACGCTCCATCTGGCGTCCACAGCTATAAGCCTAACGTTAAAGAGAAATAAAAACCGGACGAAAGTGAGCGGTTGACAAACGTAGGCGAGAGGAGTCCAAGTAAACGGCTGTGTACTACTGTCCCAGGTCTTCATTCCATGCTGGTCCTACCTGACATCCAGCTCTCGCTGTTTCGTTGAACCCAGCGTCCGCACTCAGGTAACCGCTCGAACCGGCGGGTGAAACACAGAAATGGTGGCCGGCGTCACCCTACATCGACGGTTGTTGCTGGACGGGAAGTGGCTCCTCGCGATGCCATTGACCGTTGTCAAGTCCAACCAGTGGATGGATAGCCTCCTGCAGTACCGGGGCTGGAAGGCGAACGTATCCACCCGTTCATCCAACAGGCCAGTCTGAGGTTCTAGAACTGTGTCGGACAGCAACTGATGAGACCTCAATGAACGACAGGTGGCCATAACCACGTTGGAATACTCCTTTAGTTTGCGGTCTTCTTGTAAGTAAATGATTTAACGGATGGGTGGTAAGTCACGACCCGAAGTATTGCCGCTTCGCCCTCAACGAATGTTTACTTGTAAGACCCTAGGGCCCGCTTACTTCGCAACTGGCGTTTCACTAACCGTCAAATGTAGATGAGGGGAGTAGCCCGCTGCCTCGCAAACAGGCAGGACCAGTCTTCTGAACGCAGGAAGACTTAGAGCCAAGCCTGATTGGGCTACGTGAAAAGGGCCAGCTCTTTTGTACTGTACATAAACGAGTTAGTCAATTCATCCTGACTCAATGCCAGTCGTGGTTACCAACTCTTGCCAATGGATCACAATTAGCGTAAGGAAAGTGAGATTGGTGCTGCACAACCTTTCTGCCCCATAATCAAACTCGCATTGATGCTGACTTACCAGGAGTACTAATGGTCATCGTCATGTTTGATTGGACTTACATACATCACTATCGCGGTTATCGTTAGCGTTGCAATTAGGTTTAGTATACAATAATTTCACTAAACCAGGCCCACGCACATAGATAACTCCACCAGTAATGACTGGCATCAAATCAGTCGGCTGCATTTTCTCGCAAGCAAAAGCGGGTTAGCATATTGAAATATGCCAACTGGTAACAGACATGCAGGGCGGAAGAGGAAAAGATGTATTTTAGAGGTGACAGTGACTTACCCGGGTTTTTGTACCTGCTCTCGCAGTACGCGCACAGCATCGTCGTTGCTCATGTCCTCAAAGGAGATACCGTTGACCTCAAGCAGCATATCCCCAGGCTCAATGCGACCATCCTGAGCAACTGCGCCGCCCCGCATGATGGATCCCACGTAGATGCCGCCATCACCGGCCCGGTTCGACTGGCCGACAATAGAGATGCCCAAGAAGTTCACTGTGTCCATGTTAAGCGTCACGGTGACTATATTCAGGGACATGGTGGAATCAGTCATGCTGCTGTAGGAAGAGGCCTGTGGATAAGACGGATCGGGGTAGAACGACAAGGCGTTTAGTTAAGGGACTGAATTCATGAACGTGATGGTTAGATCGTTGAAAAACCGTAAACCCTCCAAAGGTAATAGGGTTGTAGAATTGTACGCGCTTAAATAACTCATGTATTCATTCTATCTCTGACCCGGTGACGTCCTGACAGTCACAGGATCCCATGCCCCACGTGTTGCAACGCAGGGAGGCCACCCCACGGGTAGTGCAACACATCATTTGGACAAAGCAATTTTGACTCAACCGCAACATACATGTGAAAGCAGCCAGCGCCATAGAATCAATCTCGACTAGGACTACCAACGCGCACCCTGACCTCGCTATCGGTCACTGCAACTTGGAATTGCAGTCCAGGTTCTATACAGAAAAAAACCCTTCATTCTGGTGTCCTCCATCCTCTCCTAACCGGGACTTATCCCAATGATTGTGGTGGCTAGGTTACACCCACTACTTTAGTCGCTAAACTGGAAAAGCATATTTCAATGAAAATAAGAACGGTTTAGGATAAGGTTGGAAAAGGTAAACTATTGGCTTTGGGTGAAGGCAGGAAAGACGTATAAAAGTCGAGAAGAATCATAAAGCAAATGTACGACGAAAGACTACAAGGGGAGAATTTTTTTTAGAGGCCAATAAAATCAAGATGGGACTTGTGTAATAAGAAACTATTTCTCCCGCAGCACCTGACTCCTTGTTCACTTCAACTTCTCGCAGCCGTTAGACATTCGGTCTAGCACTCAACAAGACTGTGTCCTATCATCAATACCATTTCACTATCTCATTGGCCGGACTCTCGAAAGAGCCGAACGCGGTTTCGACAATGTCAGAGTTCATATTCACCAAACTGTGAAAAACTCGGCGCCGAGTTTTTGTACATTTTTTCTATAATCCGGAGGGATCGACGCACCTGCGACGATATCTCAATCATCACAAAGATCTGCATCTATCCTTCAGTCCTGATCTACGGTGTCGAATGTTGGTTTGTTAGCGGGGAAAACGATTGAAACCTGGAGGTTATCAGTTACTTGTATCTGAAAATGATTCATCTAATAAAGCACACAGACTTCGTCTCAAATGAGACAGTCCATACCTGCGGTGACATTGAGATGATATCTCAGATCATTCAAGAAAGATGGTTAAAGCAGTTGGGGTACGTTTCCCGCAGCAAGCCTCATGAATTTAGTGCAACTAAGATAAAATGCAACACCGCCGCCCAGCTTAAGGGAATGGACACGTCGTCTGAAAGTACGGCTTGACATAATTCGTCAAGATGTATAATAGTTCTTGGACCCCTGAATTTGGCCTTTGACACCGAATACCATCGGTCCCAATAGATAAGCTTTCGCAGATTACCGCGTCCAGGGATTAATGGGACTGGCTCGATCCGATATGATTCCAATCTCATCAAGTGCAAGAAATGGAACTGACTGCGCCTGAACATGGCTATGATCAATATCTAAGGGCTGAAAACGGATTAAAGGAGGCTTTCACCGTCACTCAAGGGATGGTTGGATGATTAGGCAAGTAAGATGATACGCCATGTCCTACCGTAATCAGCATTATAACAAAAACACCACAACCAGGCACCGAGCTGGGCGGAGGTGTTGGTAACTGTACCGTCTCCAATAAGGAAATCAGAAAAGTTGAATGTAGAGGGAGAAAAGATGATGGGAAATAAGGTGAAACTCGATTTCATTCTTACATCCTCGCTGACTCGACTGATGGGAAGAAGGCGTCGCCGACGACGCTGGCGTCGACGCTGACCATAGCGCGCGGAGGACATTGTTGTGCCGGTAGCCGTAGAGAATCTAAACGGAGCGGTGGGTTAGATGAGTTTGTTAACACATCGCAGTTGAAAAGATAGGTCGTTATGTGCGAGCTTCTGACGGCCGAAACTAATTCTGCCAAAAGTAGACATGGCAAGCATGCTTCACTAATTATGCAGTCTATTCGTCAGATTCTCTCTACCCGAGCCCTCACCTTCTCAACTGCCTTGCTCAAATTTTAATCTTTGTGTTCCTGCACTAAGAAGTCTGCAGCTTACACGTTTCGAAAGGGACAGACGTGTTACGTGTCAGCTTGTCTGTTGCCCACAATAGTTCGGAGGTCAGGATGAACTGCAGATCTGTTAACTTGCTGTCTTATCTGGTACGCAAAATTATCGGGTAAAAAAGGATCCGGCGAACTGGGTTACCGAGACGGATATTTACAGAAATAAAATGGGAGTAATGATTTTATCGCTGGTATTATGGAGAAAGGAAAGGCAGTATCGTGAGTTGTGTGGCACGTAACTGCTTCAGAGATCAACGCCACCTTGGGACTAGGTTTTAACAAACGCAATTACTGCACGAATAATTCAGAAAGAAGCACTAACTTCTTGCATATGGCACGGTTTGTTCTAACATGCCCTGAGGCAGGAGTCGCCCAAATGATGACGGGGTTGAGGACCCCACGAAGTTCACGACCTTACAGGTTGTTAATACAGTGGAATACTTCCTTTCAACGCTAACAGGACTTAATCCCGAACGTTCTTTTATATTGAAGGTCAGCTTTGTGGCTGCGGTTTCCCGCTGTTTGTGTGTGATCATATGAATTAAACAATTTTTACGAGAAAGACATGGACAAAACGAAACGAAGAACATGGTCAACTGCGTCATCCAACCAACGCTACTGTCAATGCAAGTGCACGTAATACAGGTTAGCGTAAGTTGCGTGAGTAATCCCATTGAAGGTAGCTCGGTAATAAAGCACATAGAAGAAAACAAGGTGTAAAAAATCAAAATGGACATTGACTGTGACAAGTCAAAT